>CM057225.1:107560412-107864519 GCA_029891385.1 Erythroxylum novogranatense | reverse complement strand
TTTCCGCCATTAATACACTTAAAACCTCATTAAACACTTCCATCTACCCATATCAACCCTAATAAATGCCATAAATGCACTAGAAACCATTAATAACCACATTAAACACAAAATACTTACCAAATCACCGAATCGATCGTGAAACCCTAAAATCTTTCTCAACACCGCGATCAACCACTATCGCTTCCTCTACCTTCATCAATCACAATAATTACTCCAAGTTAACACAAGGAGAAGATCCAGAAGGTAGCAAGCAAAACTCACACCAAGGAGAAGAGATCAAGACTCACCGTGGGAGGGAGAAGAAGACATCGATTTTGCCTTTAGGCAAATTTTCCCCAAATTTCAACTTAGCTCTATATATATACATAGTCTCCAAATCAGTCCAAATTTCAGTCTCTAAATTTCAATGGCTCAACATTTTAATTCATCTAACAAGATAACTCTAATTTTTCCATCGCCATTGAACCCTTCTTTCAAGATTATACACCAATCACCATCACTACCAAAATTTCCGATCCGGGCATTTTCTCCTAATTTCCGAAAATTTCCTATAAACCACTATCAATTGCCAATCACTCACAAACTATTCCAAATCAGTCATTCGAACCCAATTACTCCCAATTTCTCACCAATCACATTCCAGCCGGCCCATCACCATAATTCATCAATTCACAAACCAATCAATTCAATTAGCCCAATTTACAATTAAATACCGAAAATCATGAATGCATGTACCAAGGAATATATGCATATACAGAGATCTGTTCCTCTATGACAGAGGCCAAGAATATACTCAACAAGAATATAGTGAAGCATATCACCATCCCAATATTACCATAATACCCTTGCTGACGGTAACGAGATGTTACAATTCACCCCTCCTTATAAAAATTTCGTCCTCGAAATTTCATACACAGTGAATCAGGAGGACAGGAGAATTGATCCGCTCTTTTCTATTCTGATTCTCACTCATATTCTTATAAATATTCACAAATTCTTACATTCAATACCAGAAACACATTTATCATATCTTAATACTGTGTTCTTAATCCAGTCTATAAAACATTTTTTAAATCAGAACCATCTTTTAGATTTTAAACCACTTTACCAATCTATTTTTACGACGGTCACATAGAGGCCATTTAATAACGAATTTAGTTCCTTTACCAATTCAATTCATTATCATTAACTGGGATCGTTCAACCCCTTATTCAGATTCACTTCACTTATCATTATTAACTCAAATCAATCATAGTCTTCGACTATGTTCAGACAGTCTCAACGGACTCCAAGGATATCAGTCTCACATTTGCCTCAGCAGTCACATCTGTCAGTTATCCCCACAATTAACTATTCAATTTCACATTCTAAATCTTTATTACTCCTTCGTATATTCTTGTTGAAACACAACACTTGATAGATCTTAGAGATTTCTCTAATTGATTTTTTGGCGGAAACACATACTTTACAATACAAAGGATACATCATTTTCTCAAAAGGTTTACAATTCTAAACCCCTAATTAATTTGCCAGTACTTTTTATACACAATTGATTCGGAATTCCGATAACTCATACCACTTCCTTTTTGCCCTATACCAGTTTGACAATTATCATTCAACGATAACACTCTTATACGCTATTGCATTTCTGCTTAATCCATTTAATTTCATGCCTGCCTTAACTTGGCGACTACTCAATCATCTAATCTCTTTTGCGAATCAGTCAAATTCCTAAAATATCTCGATCATCTTTATTTTGCATATTCATAACATTTCTATAAATTTAATGCTCCCACGCTTTTTAAGGCACCACAATTTCAGATAATCAATCACAGTACAGTCTACGACATTATACTTGTCCCTAGATACGTTAAATCACATTGCACTATAGCAACTAATTGCCTCATAATCTTTACTGGGACATTTCACTAAATATTGCCACATCTCCAATTTAAAACGATATGATTAATACTTAAGCTGAGCAGTTCTCCAATCGTCTCTTTCACAATCATCAGTCATACTATTCACACATTTTCCTCAAACATTTGTCAAAGCTAAGACCAAGAAATCTTTAAAAATTTCTGGACAGATCCAGCACTCAGTTAATTCTCAATAATTCCAAATTCCGAATACATATATTCCTTAGACCCATAATCAATTCATATAACTCTCTAAAGATCGATTGTCTCCAGTGAAAAACAATGTTCTCATAACTTTCTCAGTTTCATCATAACACATTCTAACACATGTTCCTTTACACTATTTTCTCCTTATAGTTCAGTAAGCCTATTACACAGTCGAATTCTTTACGTTAACGAAGTACACATTTTCTAAGAAAATCATCCCATGTCGATGTACGTGGCCCGGTGGATCGCCCAGACACCCTCCACCATCGGTATGTAGATCCTCAGTAGAAGAGAAACCGATAGTCAAATCACTCATCCAGGTCACAGTCCATCTGATCGAGGACTCTCTCAGTCCTCTCAAACCATCCCTCAGCCTCCGCAGGGTCGGTACTACCATAGAAATCAACCGCCCCCTGCTTACGCAGTCTGTCATATCTTCGTTCCCGTCTCAAAGGAATTCGAGGAGGCAACTCCTCTGAATGAGGCATCGGGGACTCTCTAGTAGCTCCTACCGATTCCAGGTCAGCTGGTAACTCAATTTGATCTCCCAAGATTTGGATGACCTAAAATGCATAAAAAATTCCAATCGATCCCGCTATTCTTTCCAAAGGATTCCAAATTAATATGCATTATGCCCATAAGATGTCAAACCATGCTCTGATACCACTTAATGTAGCGCCCCCTCACCGTAGGGTACCCATCGGCATGCCCGACACGTATACCACGATAAAGGTGCACCACCAGAATAGTTCCACTAATATCCACATGGCATCGCAATAATTAAATCACAATATATCAGAAATTAGTAGATTAAAAATCCAAAATAATAATCATCCTGCATACCATCCAATGGCGTAATAGACAAGTCTATCAGTTCCCTAACAAAACCAAAAAGGAAACTGAGACAAGCATCTATCCTAAGTCATCCTCAAAGATCCAACCCAATGACCACATTGTGCCATCGCTCTGCATACACATCGCCGACAAAGACGAAAAGACTATTTTCAAGCTAGAGTCGACTCTATCATTCTGAAAATATGTTGCAATTTTGGGTGAGTTTTATGAACTCAAAGGAGAAACCATCATCGATGGTTCACTCAAATCATGCATTACGCATATCGCATGTGCGTGAAAGCATGCAATTAGAGCGATACCATTCAAGAGTTCTCGATATATATCTGATGGTCCAATCATATTCAAGAAAAGCATGCCATTCAATCACGTACATTTCAAAGAATCATGCAATTCACATTATCCAATCCCATGCGAAGAGCATGCAATTCGGTCACATACATTTCAAGAAGCATACCATTCGATCATATTCTTTGCAGTAATCATACGCTCAATCTTATACATTTCAAGTAGTTATACAGATTCACATTGGCAAGTCATTCACATTAAGCATCTAGACAATCAGAATTTGAGAAACCATCTAGGTTACTCACTGTTACTTCCGAAGCTCTCGCTGAAGTCCCAAAGAATGTCCGTGGGCGACGGTCCAATCGGTGCCTCTATAACGCTTAAATGCGGTCCATTACTAGATGCTCAATTTAATAGATTCGATGATGCATATAACTCAATGAAATTATGTACAATGCTCATTCACGATTTCCTGCTAAAACCCGGTTTCAATATCCTATGCTCAATTTCAACTCTTCACTCAATCGGATCAACACCGATTTGGTTCACCTCAATTCAGTTCAATTTTCTCGATTCATATACCCTATAACAATTCCATATCCATCAGTCAAATTATCCAGTGAAAATCTCAATTAAAACTTCAATTGTCTCAATTCGGTACTTAGATCACACTATAAACCATAATCTCAAGAATCAGTACCATTTCAATTAAATTCCAACTCTCGATTTTCCTCAATGGTAGACCTCTTTCCCTAGTTCACAGTGAATCGAGAATCACCTCAATCGGAGGTCTACACCATAAGTTATGTCCAATAAACCAATATACATTCAATAACAAAATTGCCCTTATCGTCGCGACCTACGCCCCTTCGTCGCGACGTGGAAGGCTCGCTCCTCGCGACGTGGAGATCGTTCGTCGCGTCGCACAAAGTCAAGCTCGCCGCGACGTGGAAACCACTCGTCGCGACGTACCAATCCCAACTCACCGCGACTTCCACCCGGGCTCGTCGCGACTAATAGATTTAATTTAAATCCCATTTACTCGTCGCGACGAAGCCTTCGACGCTTCAGCTCGTCGCGACGTGCGATGGTCCGATCGTCTTCTCCGATCGATTTCCTCCATTAATACACTTAAAACCTCATTAAACACTTCCATCTACCCATATCAACCCTAATAAATGCCATAAATGCACTAGAAACCATTAATAGCCACATTAAACACAAAATACTTACCAAATCACTGAATCGATCGCAAACCCTAAAATCTTTCTCAACACCATCGATCAACCACTATCGCCTCTCTACCTTCATCAATCACAATAATTACTCCAAGTTAACACAAGGAGAAGATCCATGAAGGTAGTAAGCAAAAACTCACACCAAGGAGAAGAGATCAAGACTCACCGTGGGAGGAGAAGAAGACATCGATTTTGCCTTAGGCAAATTTTCCCCAAATTTCAACTTAGCTCTATATATATACATAGTCTCCAAATCAGTCCAAATTTCAGTCTCTAAATTTCAATGGCTCAACATTTTAATTCATCTAACAGTATAACTCTAATTTTTCCATCGCCATTGAACCCTTCTTTCAGTACTATACAGTCAATCGGTCTGTCACTCCAAAATTTCCGATCCGGGCATTTTCTCCTAAATTTCCCGAAAATTTCCTATAAACCACTATCAATTGCCAATCACTCACAAACTATTCCAAATCAGTCATTTGAACCCAATTACTCCCAATTTCTCACTCAATCACATTCCAGTCAGTTCCGTCAGTTTACAATTCGATCAATTCACAAACTAGTCAATTCAGTCAGTTCCAATTTACAATTAAATACCGAAAAATCATGAATGCATGTACCAAGGAATATATGCATATACAGTAGATCTGTTCCTCTATGATTAGAGGCCAATAACATACTCAGTCAGTAAATACAGTAAGCCTATCAGTCAGTCACAATATTACCATAATATCCTTGCTGACGGTAACGAGATGTTACATACTTGATGCTATTAAGCAAATACCTCGTTATGTAAAGTTTCTTAAGGAACTTTGTACCAACAAGAGAAGGCTAGATAGTGTAGAGAAAGTGGAGATGACTGAAAATTGTTCAGCCATGATACAAAGAAAGTTTCCACAAAAATGCAAAGACCAAGGTATGTTTGCTATCCCTTGTAACATTGGCAATGTAGGGATTAAGAGAGCTATGTGTGATTTGGGTGCATCTATAAATTTCATGCCATTATCCATTTATACATCCTTCAAGGGCATCCCTTGAAGAAGACGTGCATCATAATTCAATTGGCAAATAGATCTATAGTTTACCCCGTAGGGTTGTTTGAAGATGTTTTGGTTCAAGTAGGTGAGTTAATCTTTCCTGCTGATTTTATGTACTTAATATGGAGGATGATAAATCCTCTACTTACTTGATTTGTTACTTGGGATACCTTTCCTTTGCACCGCAAGGACAAAATTGATGCCTATGAAGGAACGTTAACCATGGAGTTTGATGGTGAGGTAGTTCGGTTTAATGTTTATGAGGCCATGAAATATCCTTGCGAAGTTTCTAGTGTTTGTGGTATTGATGTTATTGACTCCTTGGCTCAAGAGGTGTTCGAATTAGATGCTACTGATGATCTTAATTTGGTACTTTGCAGGAATTTAAATTCAGAAAGCATTAAGGAGCATAAGGAGATGATGCTAATTGATGAGAGTTTGCAAGAAATTGCAGAAAAATTGAATGCGGATCGATTCTTTGCATGCTCGCCTTAATGAAAGTTAAATTGCCTTGTACGAATGAGAAACTTTTACCTTCTGTTTTGCAGGCCCCTAAGCTAGAATTAAAGTCGCTGCCCAGTCATTTAAAATATGCATATTTAGGGGATGGAGATACATTTCCCATAGTTATCTCCAACAAGGTTAGCAAGGCTGAAGAAGAAAAGGCAATTCAGGAAATTAGGAAGTATAAAGAGGCTATCGGGTGGACAATAGCCGACATTAAAGGACTAAGCCCGTCGATTTGTATGCACAAGATTCTTTTGGAGGAGGGCAGCAAACCTAGCAAAGAAGCTCAAAGGCGTTTAAATCCGCCTATGATGGAGGTTGTGAAGAAAGAGATATTGAAAATATTGGATGCCGGGATCATATACCTGATTTCTGATAGTAAGTGGGTGAGTCCAGTGCAAGTTGTACCCAAGAAGACAGGGATTACTGTTGTTGAGAATGATCAAGGAGAGCTAGTGTCGACAAGAGTTTAGAATGGTTGGAGAGTTTGTATAGACTATAGGAAATTAAATGCGGCAACTAGAAAAGACCATTTTCCTCTCCCTTTTATTGATCAAATTTTAGAAAGATTAGCTGGACGTTCTCACTATTGTTATCTCGATGGTTTTTTAGGTTTCTTTCAGGTTCCGGTGGAAGCTGAGGACCAAGAGAAGACGACTTTCACTTGCCCTTTTGGCACTTTTGCATATCGGTGAATGCCATTCGGGCTTTGCAATGCCCCACCCACATTCCAAAGATGTATGGTCAAGATATTTTCAGATTATGTGGAGGATATCATAGAAGTATTCATGGATGATTTTACCGTCCATGGTAATACCTTTGATGAATGTCTAATTAACCTTACAAAAGTGTTAGAAAGGTGTATAGAGTCTAATCTTGTCCTAAATTACGAGAAATGTCATTTCATGGTGGATAAAGGTTTGATTTTAGGTAATATTGTCTCATCTAAAGGTATCGAGGTTGATAAAACTAAAATTGACGTGATTAAATCCTTACCGTATCCTACTAGTATACAGGAAATTCGTTCTTTTCTCGACCATGCAGGTTTTTACAGACGATTTATTAAGGATTTCTCGAAGATCACTCAGCCACTTTGCAAACTGTAGAAAAAAGACGTGCCTTTTGAGTTTGACGAAGAGTGCAAGGAAGCTTTTGTCAAACTGAAAGAGGAGCTGATTTCTACACCAATAGTCCAACCACCGAATTGGAATTACCCTTTCGAGATCATGTGTGATGCGAGTAATTATGTCGTTGGGGTTGTCCTTGGACAGCGTATTGAGAAGAATCCTCATGTCATATACTATGCCTCGAGGACATTGGACAATGCACAATGTAACTATTTCACCACGGAGAAAGAACTTTTAGCAATTTTTTTATGTTGGAGAAATTCAGTCATACTTGTTGGGAACTAAAGTAATAGTTTTCTCCCACCATGCAATTGAAGTACTTGCTTAAGAAAAGGAGTCAAAGCCTCGCTTGATTCGTTGGATCCTTTTACTTCAAGAATTTGATATGGAAATAAGGGATAAAAAGGGGTCTGAGAATCTAGTGGCTAATCATCTCAGTCGGTTGATGTTGAATGAGAAGTCGTCACCATTGGACGACGATTTCCCAGATGAGCAACTTCTTGGCGTATAAAGAATTACTCCATGATATGCTGATATAGTGAATTATTTGGTTGCTAGTATATTGCCAGACAATCTGACCAGAGGTGAAATAGAGAAGATCAAGAGGGATGCCAAATACTATGTATGGGATGATCCTTACTTATGGAAGTTTTCTCGACAGTTATTATTAGATGTGTAATGGAAGTGGAAAGTCCATCCATACTTTGAAATTCATTATTCTGCAATATGTGGAGGACATTTTGGTCCTCAAAGGACAACTGGCAAAGTGCTGGAGTGCGGTCTGTTCTTGCCGTCATTGTTCAAGGATTCATATAGGTTTTGTAAATTTTGTGCGAATTGTCAAAAAACAGGTAGCTTGGGTTGTAGGGATCAAATGCCTCTTACTTATATTTTGATATGTGAGATATTCGATGTGTGGGGGATTGATTTCATGGGACCGTTTCCATCATCTTTCAGAAACACATACATATTACTGGCAGTGGATTATGTTTCCAAGTGGGTGGAAGCTAAAGCCACCCGGACTGATGATTCCAAGACAGTGGTGAATTTTATGAAGAGTCACATTTTTGCGAGGTTTGGGATTCCAAGAGCGATTATTAGTGATCGAGGTTCTCACTTCTGCAATAAGGTTATGGGGAGTCTTCTCAAGAAATACGATGTTACACATCGTATCTCCACTGCCTACCTTCCACAAACAAGTGGACAAGCCGAAATTTCAAATAGAGAAGTGAAATCTATACTTGAGAAGACTGTGAATCCTAACAGAAAAGACTGGAGTACTAAGCTAGAGGATGCTCTATGGGCTTACAGAACAGCATATAAGACTCCGATTGGGATGTCACCATATCGCTTAGTATATGACAAACCATGTCATTTGCCAGTCGAAATAGAGCATCGAGCATTCTGGGCAATTAAGCATTGCAACATGAAGTTGGAAGCAGATGGAGAGCAAAGGAAATTGCAATTGCAAGAGCTGGAAGAAATCCGAAATGAGGAATATGAAAGTTCAGAATTTTACAAAGAGAAGTCCAAAGCTTTCCATGATGGCATGATATCCAGGAAAAATTTTAAAATCGGTCAAAAAGTTTTGCTTTTCAGTTCTAAATTAAAATTATTTCCTGGTAAATTAAGGTCCCGATGGATGGGACCTTTTGTTGTTACTAATGTTTATGCTCATGGTGCAGTGGAGATACAAAGTCTTGAAACTGACAAAATTTTCAAGGTCAATGGGCATCGATTGAAGCCGTTCTATGAAAGCTTCGGGAATGCTAGGACAAAGAATATGGAGCTTGAAGAACCGAACGAGTCTGTCTAGAGACTTAGAAACATCGAGCCTAAGATGTTAAATAAGGGCGCTCTCTGGGAGGCAACCCAGACAGGCTTGCCCAAGCCTAACTTTATCGCTTTACTTTGTTTTAATTTTTATTTTTGAGTATTATTATTTCAAATCATGTCATCGTCCTCCTTATGATCTATAAATTTCTAGAAAAGGGTGAGTTTTAAAGAAAGAAGGTCTTTCATGGTTCTAATGGTGGCAAAAATTTTACTGCGTATATATATAAAAAGAAGGGCTTTGTCTTTGCTACTTCTTTATTAGTGTAACACCCCACTCCCGCATGACCCGAACCCGCCATCGAAGGTGATATCCGAGTTCGTGCCCGAGAGGTGGCGTCTTTACATCACTCACCAAAACTCAAGATAATTTTTTAACACATACACATACACGTTATAATTTATGCGGAAAACAATTTACATAAACAATTCAATGGCCTCGGGGCCCTTTTCACAAATACAATATCATTAATACAATAATTCAGAAAATAAAATACACTAATGCGCATACTTAACCGATCCCGACCCTTCTCTACTTCATTAACCAACGGATGTCATACGCCCATTGTCTAACTGGTATTCTTCGAGTCCTGAAAATAATTGCAAATTTTGGGTGAGTTTTGCGAACTCAAAGAGAAACCATCATTGATAGTTCACTCAATTCATGCAACACAACGTTCCATATAACATATATTCACATTATTGCATATTTAATCATCACATTGCACAATTTCACTTGAACATAGACCATTTATACATTTCACATGGTTAGACATACATAACCAATTGAATTCATAAACATCTATAATTCACATTTAGAAATACCACAGAAGCATAAGGCAGTTAGCCTTTCGCTTAATCAAAGAGACTAAAATCAGATACATATGACATGCGCATGTGACACATTTCCATTTTATTTCGGTGTTGTGACCGAGTGCCTAAACTGTCCCAATAAGCGCACATTAATCGTTGAGCCAGAGGCTCTAAAACTGTCCCAATATGGGCGCATTAATTGGTGAGCCTGAGGCTCTGAACTGTCCCAATATGGGTGCATTAATCGGTGAGCCTGTGGCTCTGAATCAGTGTGGGGCTCGAGGCCCAATATAAACGTTGAGCTTATAGCTCTCGGTGGCTGCTCCGGTCACAACTCTCATTAACTGATCATGCATTCATGTATGAAATTCATATATCCTAATTTGACAGTAAATGCAGCACAATTATCCACATGTTACAAATAGGCAGTAACTGTATCACAACCAATTTTCGTATCACAATTTACCACATCACACTCGAACCCAAATTATTACAGTCAAACAATTATTTCACAACTATTCACAACATAATCACAATCACGATCTATCACATTGGAAACACGAAGGTCTCAAATTCTCAGACAAATAACAATTCTATGTCAAATTCTCCCAGTACATCGGGCACCTTCGCCCTAATCACCATAAACAAACGCAAAGCCCTCCATTATTCTCCACAGTGTTATAGTGTAAAATTATAAACAATCAATAATCGAGAAACCATTTAGGTTACTCACCTTTGCTTCCGAAGCTAAAGCCTGGAAGTCTCGGCAACGTCTGTGAATTGACATCCTAAATGCGTCTCTAAAATAGTCCAAATATCCAACATTACCAAATTGGCAATCAGAAACATTTAATAATGCACATGTAGCAATTAAATGTGTACAATGCATGTTCGTGACATTCCCGGCACTAATGCACAATTTCCCGTCACCAAAATTTCCTCTAAAAATTAGGAACCCATTGACACCGAAATCACTCAATTTGGACCTCTATAGGTCCAATTATTAACAAAAACACGACTCCGAAAAATCATTTTCCGGTTCTCTCACTTTGACCTAATTGGTCCACGTCAATTTCAGCTGTAAAAATTCCCAATTTTACAAATAAATGAAATTAAATATTATACGAATCTGATGCCTCGAGAATCAGGTCAATCGGACGTCGGACAAAAAAGTAATTGACAAAAGAAGCAAATTGACCAAATTAATTCACAAAGGAAACAAATAAGAAATTCAATAATTAAATAAAATAAAAAATAAAAAACAGCCCTTGTATCAACGGCCTCACGAGGGCGCCTACGCTCGCCCTAGCGAGCTGTCGGCCTCACAAGGCGTCGCCCTCACGAGGGCGAGGTCTTCCGTCGCCTGATCCAATTTCAATTCTTTCTTCTTCTTTTTTTTCCATATTTTCCAAACTTCTCTTAAACCTTCCCTCTTTCCTTACTCATAACTTTTAGCACAGACATCCAACAATCAAAAATTTGTTCTCGTTGGAAAGATCTTGAAAAATGTTACAAGTTGCAAGAAGAGTGAAAGATCCAATTGCACTTCTAAGGGTGTCAAAAATTCTACCAAATTACAAAATTGCCACAACAGAATAGCATTTTTCCAAAAATCATAACTTTTAATCCTCTTTGTCAAAAATTCCAAATGTTATATCAATAAAAATAGAATAACAAATGCTACATCTTTCATGAACAAACTGAAAGCCAATTCCATCATTAAACAACTATATTTCTCAATTAAAGCTTCAGCCTATCCAAATCATTCTCAACAGAAACCCAATCTTTCAAAATTCATAACTTTCCAACCCATTATCGAAAAATTATATACCATATAGAAATAAAAAGCTTAGACAATTTAATAAAA
Organism: Erythroxylum novogranatense; assembly: GCA_029891385.1. Taxonomy (NCBI): domain Eukaryota; kingdom Viridiplantae; phylum Streptophyta; class Magnoliopsida; order Malpighiales; family Erythroxylaceae; genus Erythroxylum; species Erythroxylum novogranatense. The sequence continues at coordinate 107,852,825 of CM057225.1, read as the reverse complement.
TTATCAAGAAGAACTTCAAAGCAAATTCCCATTCAAACTATGTGAAAACCTAACATTAATGTGGCTGTCCTGTTAGGGTTTATGAAAACAGCCTTTCACCTAAACCTTAACAGAACTTTACAAATTCATATCTAACCATCCTTACATTCAAAATTCGCATAAAATACCTCATTAGAAAGCTGAAAAAATCATCTACAAGTTTTCAGAAGGTCACTTAAGCTCATTTCCCCATTAACAGTCCCAAATAAATATCAGAACACAAACGGCCGAAAACCTATTCACCTAGAGCATTGCACACCAAAGGCTGAATTACCACTTGAATATTTACAGACCATAACTTTCAATCTACACATCGAAAAATATCCTACTTAGTGGCGTTAAAAAGCTAACACAAAAATCTTCAACTTTAGTGAAGACCATTTTCACAAATTTAACCCAAAGCAATCTAGGAAAATTCATCAAAGATTTAGGTCATCAAGCTCGAAATACTGTTCGTACTGCACCTATACTTCACTTTAAAAGCAAGATTCAACACTCTTCTAATCCAAATTGGGCAGTACTTCCTTCACAAGAAATGTAGCCAAATGTATCAATTTTAATTTAAGACAAACCTCACCTCAATTGCTTAACCACACAACTAGTTATGGCAAAAACATTGAAACATGTACAAGGTAACTTTTCCAGATTTGCTACCTAAGTCTCCCCCTTTCATTCTAACATCATTCCTACATCAATTGGCATCCAATGTGATCACTAACACAGCCATAATTTCATCAAGGCATTTACTTGCATAAGGAGTCACAAATGGCAGCACACACTCACAAGTTTCTTCCCTTAATTAGCTCCCATCTACCATCATACTAACATCATAAAAACAAGCCAAAACTATTAATTCACATAAATCACCTACCATCTCATTTATCCTTACAAAATATACACTTATACCCATACAATCAACACACAAAATTTATGCAAGTGATGCACAAGATGTCATAATTATTGCTTCTAACCACTACTTTAAGGACACATAACTTAAATTATTACTTAAATAAACTTCAACTCTTCAATCTTCCATCTCTCACTCAATTGCTTCAACCTCTCTGCACACCTACGGTTACCTCTCTTTTAAGGCAAGGATTTTGAGTTTTGTGCATAAAAGGGAAGAGAGCACATAGAGTATGAAGATCTAAATAAGTGGAGAAGAGAAGTAATAGTAAGAAGAAGAAAAACAAGCAAAGGAAGGAGGAGGAAGGAGGCTACGGTGGAGAGAAGATGGAAGAAGCAAAAATACATTTTCCAACTTAAAAAGAGAGTGTCGTGGAAGCTTTAGTCAATTAGGGTACTTATAAAGCTAACCATTAAATAAAGACTAAGTAGGCAAGTGACATGTGTCACTTGCCACTTATCCCGTTTTTATTCCGGTTCCAAATTCTACTCCAATTTCTCGTCAAACTCCAATGGCTTAACTTAATAAATCTTAACATCATGTCTCTAATTTTTCAGTGCCATTGGTCAGTCATTTTCGGTATCGAAAATCCACTCGACCACCACTTGAAAATTTTCCGGTCCGGACATTGATTCCCAAAAATTCTAGAAAAATTCCCAAAAACCCCTAAAAACATAAAACACACAAAAATCACTCCAACTCAATTTTTCAAACACAAATAACACATTTTTCACAATAAACACATATGCCGAGAAATGTCATGAATGTATGTACAATCATATGCATATACAAAAATTTCAACTTATGCATATATGGAGGCCATATTAGGCATGACCATGTCGTGATACGTTTACACACTCGTAACCCATTCCAAATTACCAATTTACGATTCCCATCGGTGATGGGATGTTACAATTAGAGTGGAGTCTTTATTTACAAAGGGCAACGAGGGTACTGTGTTGTCTTTTATTTTTACTAAAATTCTAAGTTACTTTACTTTTTACAGCAGGTAAAGCTCACTTACCATCTCCTCTAGGGTTTCCAAACAAACATCCTCTCTCCAAACCCCTTAAACCGCCACCCTCCCTCACTCATCAACGTCTCCACCATGCCCATTCACCATGACCGAACACCACCCACAATCGATGCCTCTCTCACCCACAAACACTACCTCAATTGAAACCTCCACTGACACTGCATAACTTTCATCGCCAACCCTCCAAGCTGTTGACTGCCTCGAGAATTCAAACCACTTCTAATTTTCGTATGATTTTTGTCTACCAGCATAAAGGTTCGTGTTCTTCCCTATTGATTCTTCTAACCAGGTAACCACACTTACCCCCAACCCACCACCTATGACACCAACATATAGATAGCCACCACAGCCAAAGAACCCCAAACGGAAAAAGGAGCAGCCACATATTGCTACTGCTACGACCACAAAACAAGGCAGTACTTCTTCAACCTCTCTTTTTACTTTTACTTGATAACGACCCTCCCATTTGATTGATTGTGTTGTCTCACATTGAGGACAATGTGAGGAGTAAGTGTGGGGAGGTGTCCGATATTGGGAGTTTTTAACTAGCTGCTGCCATGTTACTTGTCTACTCCGAAGTCCAATATTGCCAAGTTTTTACACTTGTAGTTATGGCATTTGATAAGATTTTTGAGTGTTTCTGCTGCTGCCATGTGCTTAATTCCTGGTATAAAACTTGACTTTTGAAAATGTGATTTTTAAGTTAGGAAGTTTAGACACTTATCCCATGATATTTATAAAAAAAACAATTTTGATGATATGAATTGATTTTGGGATTGCTCAATGGGGTTTATCATGTCTTTAAAAACGATTTGAAACTCTTAGGAAGTCTAGAGAGGAGGACGTTGCTATTGTGTGACTGTTGTGAGAACCTTAGATGATAAGACCTAGTGAATGGAAACTAGAACTTGAAATTGACCGTCATAGCACTCATGAGTCTTAATTTAAAGTGTTTACACTTTGAATTCTCAAAAGGGTTTTCAAAACTTAGTTTCCTTCGATAGGTGTTTTTGAGAGCAATTTTCGAAGCCAAATATTTGGGATAGCTTCCAAACACTAGAACTCTTTTCTACATTCCCTCGAGGCGAAATCCTAGGCGAGTCTCAACCTTGGACATGATTTAGGCATTCTTTGGCCGAGTCATTAATCCTCTTATGTTTTTCCCACGTTTATATTACCGTTCTCTCACCCCTTCTAGCCTGCGAAGTATGCTAAATGCTTACTTTAATTTTTTTTCATAGCCCACAATATAACCATATACACCAAAAGCCTTTAGACTACCACCCTTCTTGCAAGAAAATAGTCTTCTTAATTAATTGTTGAGCACATGCACATGTTAATACTTAGGAGTTGATACAATTACGTTTTATTTAATGTCTTAAATCAGAGTCTAGTTCTTAGTTTTTAGGAATAAAGGGTTCTTGGGACTTACGTGTTTAAATTTTTATTGGGTTTGAGGTTGGATGTAAATAGCTTTGTGATGTTCTATTTTTCCTTAAAAAGTTTGAAAAAAAGGGGGGCAAAAAGAAAAAAAAAACAAAACAAAAGAAAAGAAAAACAGAAAAAAAAATCAAAATAAAAGAAGAAGAAGAAGAATATAAAGAAAAAAAAAAGAAAAAAAGAGGGTGGAAAAGCGTAAGGAATGTTCAAAGTTGCTGTTAGTGTTTTTATTTTGAGTCACATTTGACGTCAATTGGGTATCAAGGGCAGTTAGGTCATGTATTGCTTCGTTGAGGTTATTTTCTGAAGACTTATTTTCTTGTATCTCTTGAGCCTTATATTATCCTGTCTTTTGTAACCATTACCCTAGCCTAACTCGAGTAAAGACCTTTTGATCCTTTGTTGAGATTTGACCTACATTAGTGGAGAGGGAGTTTAGAAGAGAGCCTATAGTGTTCACTATTTTTTTTTAATGAAGCTATGAAAATGTTTTTACACACTTTGTTAGTTGCTCGATAAAATGCCTATTGATTCAAACTTTGAAGGTGTGCATGCGTGTTTTATGAATTCTTAGTGTAACCTTTTCGATTCAGTTCATGATGACGGAATGATATCGATGGTTTAGTTTCCAATTGCGAAGTTGAGTTGTCTGCTATTTTTGCATATGTAGGATTGAGTTTCGTGATGAAGTGGTGGTCTCCTAAATAGATTGATTTTGAGTTTTGAGTCATGCTTAAGGACAAGCATGGGATAAGTGTGGGGAAATTTGATAGCTTGCAAATTCAACATGTTTTTGGTCTTTTATCCTTTGCTTATTTGAACCTTATTGTGTTTAATTATGAGATTCTACTTAGTTTTTCTCACTTTGATTAGGGGCAATTGATATTGATGAAAAGGAAGCATTTGGAACATATTTGAAGAGTATTTGGAACATAGGAACTGACACTGAAGATTTCTGGATGATTTTGATACCGCCAGGAGTTGCCATTGGGTAAGACTAACAGCAGAGTAGCTGATGACGGAATGGAATTACGTGGACGGCTTGACCCACATTTTTACCCGACGTTTTGACCTAATTTAATAGCTTAGGAGGAGTAAAACACTATTTTTGGATGGGTCAATTCTGTGGCCTTAGTTTCATTAGTATATAAGTGAAAATTAGGTTTTAGGAATGTAAGATTATTCGATACTCTTTTTTGGCCTCCGATAGGAGCTTTTAGGTTTTACAGATTCTGTTTTTTTTACCTAGGAGAGGAATGTTTTCTTTTGATTTTTTTTTAGAACATCATGTGTTTGTCGATAGCCATGCATGGCTAACTCCTTTAATTCAATCAAGGGATAATCCAAGGTTGAAGTTTATATGGTTGTGAGATCTTAACGCGCTTTAATTTACTCTTTGATTACATTGCATTTATGTCTTTTCTATGATTTCTTGGGATAATTTATCCGTGGTGAATTACTGTTATTTGTTCAATAGGGCCCGTTGTTCGTCTAATAGGAATTCACATAGCCAATCAACTAGGTTAAATCCGTAATTGTTTATCCGAATTGATCCAAGTGGCAATTAGTATAACTTGATTGCGTCAAAGCCTTTGGGTTATATTAAGTGAAGACATAATCTAGTTTAAACGAATTCTCGTAGTCTTTGTTGATTAGGGCAAGGTCTTACTAGTTTTTAATGCTGTTAAAGGGTTAAATCCTTCGTCGTACTTAGGGTTACTTGTTAATTAGGGGTTATTATTAGATCGTATCTTAATAACCTAATAATACGGTAAGATTGGTTGGGAGGACGTTCCTTTTGGCTATAACTTGTCTGCAATGTTAATTTGAATAGTTATCCTAGAGTCAATGATTAATCCATATGAATTTCATACCGCGAATTACCTTTGACTGGGTTTGTTTTCCATTGATTTCAAATTTTAATTATTATCGTTGTTTTGATTTCATTTTTATTTTTTATTTTTTATCGTTAAACAAAACAATTCCCCAATTTTCACTTTATCTTTCAGTTTGTAGTTTCAGTTCTGGTTAACTTTGGGCAAGGCTAGTCTCTAGGGTTCGACCCTTCTCACCCTATTTACAATATTCTTAATTTTTCGTTAGGAAGAGCAGGTCTTTTATTTTTGGTGGTTTCAACACCCATCATTGGTTTTCTTTATCCACCGTGAACTTCATTGCTGTAATTGGAGCTGAACCAAGTAAGTGTTGTTTTCATGTACTTCAGTGACTATATGGTCTGTTTCCCACGGTACATGCATAGATATTTGAGTGTTCATAGAAATGAACTGGATAAGTCTAATGATGCTCGAGTGATTGATAACGAAGTTGTGCATGACAGGTGTAAGATGGGTAGCTTCGGTGGTGTTCAGAACGGGTTAAATGAGGTGAAGGCATAGAGGAAGATGAGTTCATGCATGAATTGAGAAAGTTGAGTAGTTTCGGTGTTAATATAGGGTTGTTAAAAATGTGTTGGAAACCATAATGTTGAATAGTGATTTTGATGATGAGTAGTGTTAAAGATGAATACTTGCATGAGAAGGTAAAGCAATAGAGTTTCGGTGAATGCATGTGCTAAATGCCTTAGAGGAGGAGTTGAATTGGTGAATGTGGTGAAAATGCAGAAACTTGAAATTTGCATGTATGATAATCGGATTATGGTGTTTTAGTGTAAATCTGGATTTTTTAATTGTATGTGTATTGATGAGCTAAAAATGAGTTAGAAGAATTGTTTGAATACTATTGAGTTAATTAATGTGAGAATAAACATAGGAATGCAGACAAATGTTAAGAGGAAAACTGGGGAAGACGAGTTTCAGTAACCAGACATGGCGACTCATTCCTTTTTGTACGTCGCGATGTGAAATGCACCTTTGAGCTCATCGCGACTCATTCCTTTTGTATGTCGTGATGTGTGACTCACCCTTGAGCTTGTCGCGGCAACCATTGCAAGAAAATCCTGAGAAAAACTGATTTCTGGGTTTTACGTCGCGACGAGGACCCCCCTTGACAGCTCAAACGTACCTGAGTATTTTGACCATAACTTTTGATGTAGATGTCCAAATGAGATAATTTTTGATTAGTTCTAAACTAGAGACATAGGTATAAAACATTTATGAAGAAATAGAATTTTAATTCTGTCTCTAAGGTTTTTAATGTTTGGTTGGAAATTGAGGTAAGAATTCTGCTAAAACTTATGAACCGTCTGAACTATTTTTAGTATATCTCTTCGTATACTGAACAAAATTAAATGATTGTGGTGTCATTAGAAAGATAAGAAATGGTAGAACAACTTTACAGAAGGAAGTTATGTCTAATTTGGTCGTTTACTTTATCAGATTTAGCATGGAAAGTTGACCCGTATGTGTATTAGAGGAAAAATCTGAAGTGGTCAATGAAGTTATGAAATTGTTTTACATTGTTTTGTTCAATCCAATTGTAATTATACATGGTATTAATGAGGGCTTTGATATCTGGATGATTTTGATAAGGATCACATCATTATACCCCATAATTGTCATTGAACATGCATTGTGCATACATTCTATACATTGATGTGCATAAAAGAACCACTTGTGTATTTATGCAAAAATGTGATATTTGTGAATGTGTTTTGTATATTTTAGAGGAGCATATCAGATGCCAATCAGACATTGCATGACCATCCAGGCTATATGTTAGGCCCGGGCTCCGAATTCCCTATCCCGAGGTGGCCCCTCGGCCTCTCGCCACGGCGATCACCTAAGGGCTGCGCCGCGGCGAGATCCCCGAATTTTGGACCCGTCCCCAACATCTATACAAATTCATACAACACATACATTCTCCTTATTATACATACTATTACATACACAATCATTCTAGCTATGAGATAATCACCCCAATTACAAAATACATCATGTCATTTTAATCTGCAGAAATTAAACAAGCATTCTCAATACGACACATTACATATTAAAGTGTAAATCCAAAATACAATACATAAGAATGCCCAATGATGATATGCTTGGTGGGCTAACCAAAAATACTAACTTAATCCAATGATCTTTAACTATTGCGGAGTTCTTCGATGCCTGACAAGGATCAACTGATGTCTTGAGTTGCACCTGAGAAGTGAAAAGTAATGGGTTGAGCTACACAACTCAGTGGCTAATATAATTATAGCCATCGGTAACTAGCACAAATTCAGGCATATGTATCTATATATATATATATATATATGCAACATTTCTGGCACTCACATACTAACCAAGCAATTTACGCATTCAGCATAATTAATTCAACTCACAAAACATGTCAGAAGTATGCTTCATAGTGAAAAGATCAAGTATGCAATGCACATCACACGGCTTGAGGGTTCCATGGAAACAAAAGGGAGAAACCGAAGTTTACACCCTGAACAAAATGAGTCTATTCGGAGCTCATATGTCACAAGCGGGCAGCCGGGAGAAGGCTCTTGTCAACGTGCACGTGACGAACGAAATGGTTCCACTCAGCCCAAACAAAAGCACATAATCATGCTCAGACTCATTTTATCAGATGGTATGCTTTCAGGCTTTCATCTATTCAAAATGCTATGACCGAAGTCGAGGCATAACATGCTCAGAATCAAGATCTACGTCCATCAATTCTCATGCTTCTTACAAGTCATTCAAATCTTATAATAAATCATGTTTAAACGATTAACCACATAATCGATCAAAATGTCATGCATCTCATCATACATAACACATAACATATATTCACACATAGGCAAGAATTTGTCTAATCACACAATAATTATAATTACATTACCTACCTAATATCGCTTGAGACTCCAAACTCACTGTTTTCCTTCCTCTTGCGATTGGATTAGGTCGGCTTTGTAAAGCCCGGCCTCTACCGCCATCACTCCAGGTATTGTCCTCTTTGGTCAAGGGTGAGCCACGACTCGAACCCAAGACCTCAAGGATTTGTTCCAGGCGTCCACGCAAAGTGAACAAAACCTTGAGGTCTTGGGTTCGAGTCGTGGCTCACCCTTGACCAAAGAGGACAACACCAGGAGCGATGGCGGTAGAGGTCGAGCTCTACATTAGAAAGGCTTATCCTAAATGTAACACCCCACTCTCGCATGACCCGAACCCAACATCGATGGTAATATCCGAGTCCGTGCCCCGCGAGGGTGGCGTGCTACATCACTCAGTCAAAACTCAGTATAATTTTTTTTCTTTAACATATACACACACACATGATAATTAGGCGGAAAATAATTTACATAAACAAATCAATAGCCTCGATGCCCTTTTCATAATTACAATTTATTCCAATTTGTTGACTTTACAAATTTTCCAAATCAGTAATACAAAAATTCAGAAAAATAAAAATACTTTAATGCAGACGCTTGGCCGATCCCGACCACTTTCATCAGATAACCAAATAGATGTCATACTCTCGTTGCCTAACGGGGTATTCTTCTAAGTCCTAAAAAATAATTGCAAATTTTGGGTGAGTTTTGCGAACTCAGTGAGGAACCATCATCGATGGTTCACTCAATTCATGCAACACAATAATTCACATATCACATATTTTCACATTGTTGCATAATTAAACACATTCTTAATTGCACTTGAACATAGACAATGTGTCACATTCCATTTACTTAAACATCTATACCCAATTGAATTCGTAAAACATTCAAACACAAGACAGTTGTTGCCCAATTCACATTCAGAAATACACAGAATCACAAAGCAGTTAGCCTTTCATTCATTCAAAGAAATGCAATCCAATGCATATGTAATGCACATGTGACCCTTTCCAATTTATTACGATGTTGTGACCGAGCGCCTACACTGTCCCAATATGGGCGCATTAATCGGTGAGCCAAAGGCTCCGGATCACTGTGGGGTTCGAGGCCCAATATAAACATTGAGCTTGTAGCTCTCGGTGGCTGCTCCGGTCACAACTCTCATTAACTGATCATGCATTCATGCATGGAATGCATGTGTCATAATTAAACAATATTATATCACAATCGAATCCAAATTATCACATTCAAACAATTGTTTCGCAACAATTCACAGTATAATCACAATCACGATTTATAATCCCAATTAACATATTCATACAATTGGTTCACAAACAATCACATTCCAATCACAATCACCAGTAAAACACTCCTATGTCATAATCTCCCACATACATCGGACACCTTCGGTCCGGATTATTGGCACAAATAAACGCAAGAGTCCCTCCATTATTCTCCACAGTTGTACAAGTGCGAAATGTAACCAAATAATAATTGAGAAGCCATCTAGGTTACTCACCTTTGCTTCCGAAGCTAAAGCCTAGAAGTCTCGACAACGCGTCGTGAAATGACGCTCCAAATGCGTCAGAAAGCACCCAAATATCCAACATTACCAAATTGGCAATCGAAACATTTAATAATGCACATGTAGAAATTAAATGTGTACAATGCATGTTCGTGACATTCCCAGCACTATTTCATAATTTCCAGTCACAACAATTTCTTTTAAAAATTAGAAACTTATTGACACTAAAATCACTCAGTTCGGACCTCCATAGGTCCATTTATTAAGAAAACATGGGTCGGAAGAATCATTACCCGATCCCCTCACTTCTACCTAAAAAAAACCCGTCAATTTATACTCTAAAAATTCCAAATTCAAAAATAAATAAAATTAAATATTTCACGAATCCGATGCCTCGAGAATCGGGTCAATCGGACGTCGAATGGAAAAGTTATTCCCAAAACATGTTCAGGTCAACAAACTATGAAATTTCACTCAGGAAAAATGAACATCTTATGGGCTAAATTGAAAACCGACCTCTTCATAAAAATTATAGAGAAATGTCTATCGTTTACTTAGGAAAAAGAATCAGCTCGATCCGAGCTCCCTAGCTCAATATATCCCCAAATTACTAAAGCATGTTAAGACTATTCCAACTGATCCGCTCACTTAAGGTCCGACCATCTCCTTTTTGTTTGATCTCAAAAATCCTAAGTTTAGCGTGGAAAGATAGAAAAATCGCTTAAAAAATCAAATCATTTGGCAAGCGGGCTCTCCACTCGCCAGGCGAGCGCGGCAAGCGGGCTCGCCCACGAGCGAGCGCCGCTCGCCCACATGGGTGAGCGTTGCTCGTCCTCATGGCCGAGCATCTCGCCCCCCCGCGAGCGAGCGTTGTTCGCCCACGAGCGAGCGTTGCTCACCCCTATGGGTGAGCGATGCTGATTTATTTACTTTTTTAAAAAAATCATTTCCAAATACCATCTCTTCTTTCACAAGGTCGATCTTTTCACACAAATTTCCAAATAATACAAATTTGGTCTCGTTGGAAAGGTCTCGGAAAATCTTACAAGTTTCATGAAGAACCTGGAATTTAATAACACCAATAAGGGTGTCAAAACTTCACTCAAATACTCAGCCTAGTCACATATTTATTACCACAATGCAACATTAACACAAAAATTCATAACTTTTCATCCTCTTAACCAAAAATTCCAAATTTTATATCAATAAAAAGAGAAAAACAAATACTACATCTTTCAGTCATAACTTAAAAGCCAATTCCATCTCTAACCAAATCAAATTCGCAAATAAAGATTCAGCCCACTCAATTTATTCTCAACAAAAACCCAATCTTTCAAAATTCATAACTCCAAATCCCCTTGGCGAAAATTTCCATACCTTATAGGGATAAAAAGCTCAAACAATAAACTACAATTCTCAAGAAGGACTTCATAACAAATTCCAATTTAAACTAGGTCGAATTATCTCACGAAGGTGATTGTCCTGTCAAAGCTTATGAAATCAGCATGAAATCTCAACTACAACAAGACTTCCCAAATTTATATCTTACAATCCTCACATCCAAAATTCGTATAAAATATCTCATTAGAAAGCTATAACAATCCTATACAAGTTTCCAGAAGGTCACTTAAGCCAACTTCCCCATTAACAGTCCCAAATAAATATCAGAACACAGACAGCCCAAAACCTATTCACTTAGAGCATTCCCTTCCCAAAGGCTGAATTACCATTTGAACATTAACAGACCCTAACTTTCAATTTACACATCGAAAAATATCATACTTAGTGGTGTTAGAAAGCTAACACAAAAATCTTCAACTTTCATGAAGACCAATTTCACAAATTCAACCCAAAGCTATCTAGGAAAATTCATAAAAGATTCAGGTGATCAAGCTCGAAATACTGTTCATACTGCACCTATACTTCACTTTAAAAGCAAGATTCAACACTCTTCTAATCAAAATTGGGTAGAACTTCCTTCACAAGAAATGTAGCCAAATGTATCAATTTTAATTTAAGACAAACCTCACCTCAATTGCTTAACCACACAACTAGTTATGGCAAAAACTTTGAAACATGTACAAGGTAACTTTTCCAGATTTGCTACCTAAGTCTCCCTCTTTCATTAAAACATCAAATCAATAATCATCCCAATTTGCCTCAAATTCTTCCCTAGGTTCATCAAGACAATTACTTGAGTGATAATTCAAAATTTGGCAGCACAACATACACCATTTTCTTACCTACATATCCATTCATTTAACCTCACAAAACTAATCCAAAGTGTTCATAATTCATCTTTTACCGATCATAAACCAATCAAAGAAGTAACCTACCCCCACAATCAAACCATAATCTTTATAAAATTCATGCACACTTTATCACCATAAATGCATCTAACTACTAATTTTAAAGAACATAAACACAAAGACTTACCAAAACATGCTTCAATTCCTTAATTCTTCAATCACCTCACCAAATCCTATACCTCCTCCCACACCATAAGATCATCACTCCTCACCACTAATCATCCTCATCACAAGACTTAAGTGTGGATTTAAGTGTAAACAAAGGAAGAGAAGCAAGGTGGAAAAAAGATAGGAAGATGAGTAAGAAAATCAAAAGGAACAAAGAGAAGGAGAGTCACGAAGGTGGAGAGAAGACCAAGAAGAAAAGTTCATTTTTTTGTCTTCAAAGATGCAAGTGTCGTGGAAGACTTGCTAAGTATAAGATATATACTAACCCTTTAAATAAAAGACTAAGTAGGCAAGTGACATGTGTCACTTATCACTTGTCCCGGTTTTTATCCCTGTTCCAAATTCTACTCCAATTTCTCGTCAAACTCCAATGGCTTAATTTAATAAATCCTAACATCATATCTCTAATTTTCCAGTGCCATTGGCCAGTCACTTTCAGTACAGGAAACCCACTCAGTTATTCAATTGGAAATTTTCTGCTCCGGGCAAGTACCCTGAAAAATTTCCAGAAAATTTTCTAAATTTCCACAAAATGTAAAACATACAAAAATCTACTTCAATTCCATGTTCAAGCACCAATTCACATTTATCCACAATAAACACAAATTCTGAAAAATGTCAGAAATGCATTTACAATCATGTGCATTTACAAAAATTACAATTTATGCATATATGGAGGTCATATTATACATGAACATACCGAGACTAGTTTATACACTCCTAACCCATCCCAATTGACCAATTTACCCTTCCCATCGGTGATGAGATGTTACAATTCTCCCCTCCTAATAGAAATTTCTTCCTCGAAATTCATCATTGATACTGAATAAGGTAGGGGTACTGTTACCTCCTACACTCAACCGTTTTTGGTGTCATGTTTCTATCAATTCTCTGTTCATATAGTATACATCCTCAATTATGTTCTTGATGAGTTTCAGCATATTCAACACTTTACTTCCAATTTCAATACCATATATATATCGACTTATAACAATATAAATCACTCATACTGCTTTTGTCCTATTTTTGCCATAGTTTCATATGGACCACTTTATGTCGAATTTAGTTTCCCCTATTTACACCTTTATCTCCATCTAAGTGCATCTTGGCCGAGGTGATACTCTTCAAAATGTTTCATTTTTACTTACTCGATTTCATCTCTTTAGTGTTAAAACACTAATCTCGTAAGATTCCATAACCTCAATATCAATTAACTCAACTCATTTGTCATTATCTTGGGTCACTTAACCCTTATTACAGATTCATTTCACTCATCAACACTATCATGGCTTTCGATTATTGTCGGCCCTGTTCACTTTAATATAGGGGTGAACGACCCCTTTTTGCTGTAAGACCCCTTATACACTTTTCAAATGGTATCACCAATATAACGATTGTTACTCCCACAATCAATCTGAACTATACATCAATCTCATGCCCTTATGAAGTCCAAAAATATCAGTTTTACATTTGTCTCCAACAATCAAGTCTGTTGGTTATCCAAACATATAATCATTCGATTTTACATTCTAACCATCAATCACTCTTTCGATATACTCTTACTAGAACATAAAGCTTGATTGTTTCTTGTGTTTTCTCTAACAGTTTCTTTCATACTTCTTAATCCAATTATAAATATCATTTTCTCAATTCCTCGATAAGGTTCGCAAATTCTAAATCCTCAATTTGGGCTTTGCCAATCCTTTTTATACACACCTGATTTGGAATTCCAATTGCTAATAATACTTTCTTTCTGCCCCCTTGTTAGGTCGACATTTTGCACTCAGTATTACACTAGGTTTGACACCATTATCGCCCGAATTGTGATCTTCTGCTATAGAATTTTCTATTCACTACATTGAATTGCAGCACTAGCTTTATTATGAAGTACTCAATCGCATAATCCTTTTCAATTTCTTCAAACTCACTGAATACCTTAACCGTTGTCGATTTGCATATTCATATATCTAAAATGTTTTTGTACGAATAGTATCTCCAAGCTTTCAAAACAATACCTGGTACAACAATTTTCAAGTCATCAATCACAATGCAACCCATGGGGTTATACTTGTCCCTAGGTACATAAAACCACTATACACTATTTCAACATATTGTATCATAACCTTTACTAGGACACTTCGTTATATACTGCAAAATCTCCAAATTAATATGATACAATCAATACTCGAGTTGTAAATTTCTCAAAATATCTCTTTTTCCATTCATCAGTCATACGATTTACACATTTGTCCTCAAACATTTTTTGTCAAAGAGCTAAGACTAGAAAACCTTTAACAACTTCTGGGCGTATCCAACATACAACTAGTTCTAAATAACTCCAAATCCCATATATACCCCTTACAATTTCGTATTTTATCATCACCTATATCTTCATTAAGTCTTCCAATGTGCCAAATTTGATCAAGCTTAGATTCACTTTTATGAAAATTTTCATGATATCAGATTTATTCAACTATGCAAAATATTCTTCTTCACTTTTCAAATACATTTGACATATCATTCATGATCATAGTCACTATCACATCTAACACAATTGAGACACTCCACTCTTCAATAGTATAGTAAACTCCTTATACCCATGATTGATTCTCATAACTCTTTAAGTATCTGATTTCCCAATGAGGAAAAATTCTCTTATATTTTTCTCAGTTTCTCATTGACGTGTTCTGACGTCTGTTCCTTTACACTAGTTTCTCCACATACTTCAATTTATTTGCAATCGTTACTCCCTGGGTTGATAATGCATTCATCATATCAACTTTGTACTTCCAGAACATATTTACACAAAATATACGTGAACCTCTATTCTCCTCATATTCGCAATTAATGTCTCCTGAATGTTCAATAAACCGATTACATAACCGGATTCTTTACACCAACATAATGCATTCTACCTCTTACGCTTGAGTCTCTGCTAGGATTTATCTCTGATTTGTATTTTCATTGATCATTTTTTAAATTGAAATATTTGATCGACTTAACCCAATTCAGGGAAATTTTCCTTTGAAGGAAAATTTCTTGCTACTTTCATTGATACTGCTCATGGAATTCCTACTCATCAACTGTTGTCACATTTCCTATCAGTTATTCTCAATGCCTTAGGAAATCAATTTTAACTATTCATAATATCCCATGAAGATCAATTATGCCATAACTCATATAATCAAAACATCCTTTTTAATAAGGTTCGTTGAAGTATATACCATCAAAATCATTACATCTTATCGACAGATAGATGTAGGATATAACTTACGTTAAGGGTACCTTGATCTCATTTGATTATTTTTTTTGACAACACTTCCCTTTTTGCACCTATCCTCGATCGTGAGGATTTTTCCATGATCATGTCCTTCTTCTTCTTTTTATCATATAACAATCTTAATTCATTCTCAATTGATCACTATAAGCACTTTCACTTTTTGTTCTAACTCATATTGGGCTTTAAACTATAAGAACTATGACTAACAATTATCCACTAACTCACCGATTGCTTCCGATATCATCCCCACACATATGGTACATATATGCTTAATATTTTCACTTGCCATGGTGCTCCCATGATCAGATGTGCGTTCACAAATGTAAATCAACTGAACTTTGACAACTTTTTCATCTGCCATTATCATTATCTTACATTCCTTTTTTTTGTTCATCATACCCATGTATGTTCACAATCATATCAAAATCATAGATGTATAATCATTCTTGATTTCCCACTAATATATTCTGACTCTCAGTCTTAAACCTTTATTCATAAACTCTCATCACGATAATCAAACCCAATTGTAGCCTCTTTAGATCCTATTACATTTATTTTCATCCATTTTATACACTTGAACTCTTGCCATTTCTAACATATCTCTATTTTCCTCTATCAATCCACAACTATATCATCATATCTATCTCAAATTCAAGGATTTACCCCAGTGTAACACTGATGTTGTATTTCAATAACACATCCACCAATACCAATTTAATCTTTATTTGTCATATTGAACCATGCACTTTTTCTTATTCCATGATATCCAAAACTTCCATTTATCACATTCTAACATATATCATTTTCCTCACTATTCTAACAACTTAAACAATTGATACATGCTCATGCATGTAGAGTCATATGCTAGATTGGGGATCAAATGTTTTGAGTCCCGGACATTCAAAAGCCGTGATTCCTTCTCAAACCCACGACCAAGCCTACTTCCTCCACTTCTTATATGTCTATTTAACAACTTAAAAGACATATGAAAGGGCTTGGTGGATGCTCATCCACGTAGGAGGCATAAAATGCCTTAAAATGCTAAATCATCATTAAGTTTGACTTTTCAATCTTAACTAATCCTCTCCATTATAGGTTCCACCGAAATTCAACATATATATATATAAATAAATAAATAATTAATTAATTAATTAATATATGTAATTGCTGAAATGGTCCAGCAATGTCGATGTCGCGATCTCATCGGGATCCATTTAATCCTATTGCTCTCCAGATATCGGATCTCCGTCTCAAACTATTTCTGATTCTCCGAGTCACTCTTATCGTGTGACCCATTAGGTTCCGATTATGTTGGCCACTTAGATTAACACTTAATCTGAGCAAGTCATGAGCGGTATCTAGCAACACATCATGACCCCAATTGACCGGAAAGTAATTGGTTTGACTAATGAAACCATATCACGAACCCTTCCATAGACAATTCTGTGCAATTCGTCCTTTCACCATGCTATACCCCACTTGGTTTGAGTATGGGCAATGTGTCAACTCTTACTAGACCGACGATCAAATCTAGTCCAGTGTAATCAGTTCTCTTCCTAGGACTCATTACTTTATATGTCCATGAAGACCATCTTCATGACATATGTATGCTCCGCCAGAGACTTCAAAGTAGTGATCCCGATAAGAGGCCATGGGTATCTCTTCTGCTATAATGTAAGTGGTGAATCCTCTATTGGCTACTCAATTACCTTGAATACCTCAAGCTGCACCCAATCACCACCCTATGGCGACCTCGAAGGCAACAAGGAATGGAGTCAAAGTACGTAATCAAGACCAAGATATCCTTGAGTACCTCAAGTCTAAGGATACTTACACCATTGCTATGATGAGATTATCAACGACATTTGTATAGGACATCCATGTGATGATCTCATAGCAAGTCATCCAATGTACTTACTACCACTAGTAAGCATCCACATGTCAAATCTAAATATCTCAATATTTACGGTTTTACGAGATCCACCGCTTGATCCAATCAAGGAGTTTGACATATGCTAGTCTATCCGGATTAACGATGTCCAATCTCATTAATCCTATGACTAGGATAATTTAGATACTTGACATAATTGCACATGATAGGAATCTCAATAGTATGATCACATCATAATTTCCTTCATGCTATGTCATGTATCGTGACTTCATTAATTTGATTAAAGATCATTATCAATTCATAATAAAATGAACATCAAATAAATGAAATATGCCTTTCTTTATTTATTCATAAAGTCTCGCATACATGACTATGAACAAAAGGCGCTAAAGGGGATTGCCTTTAGGGCACTACTCTAACAATCTCCCACTTGACCTAAAGCCAATCGCCTTGGTATCTAATACCATAAGCGAGTACATGAAAATCAAAATTCTTCTGTGGCAACGGCTTTGTCAACGGATCAGCAATGTTGTGCTCTGTGAGAATTCTCTCTATCGGACATCACCGAGCAATGATCTCCGAATCAAATGGTATCATGAGTACGTGTTTGGATCGTGATGATACCTTGGTTCCTTTACTCACAAGAATAGCTCCATTGTTGTCACAATACAACGTATGGGTCCATCACGACTAGGAACCACACCAAGTTCGAAATGAACTTCTTGATCCAAACCGCTTCTTTTCTTTGCGTCGATGCAAGAATGTACTACCTCGATCGTTGAATCGTGAGCTGTCTCTGTTTGGAACTCTTCCAACCGATCGCTCCTCCATTTAGTGTGAAAACATAACCTGATTGGGACTTGAGTCGCCCTTATCGATTGAAAATCGCATCAGATGCTCGCCACTGAGACTTCCATCTCCATATATCAAGAAAACATCCTTAGTTCTACGCAAGTATTTTAGATATTCTTGGCCACCCAATGACCCTCACCAGATCCGATTGGTATCGCGTCAGAACACTTAGAGCATATGATACATCGGGTCTCGTATATAGCATTAAGTACATAATAGATCCTCATCGCAGACATACGGGATCATATTCATACGCATCCTCTCATCCTGTGTCTTAGGACACATGGACTTGAGAGTGTTATCCCATGAGTAATGGGAAGAAACCTCTCTTGATTGCTCCATGCTAAACCTCTTTAGCACCTTGTCTATGTCGCTGACCGTGAAAGACCAAGCAACCTCTTCGATCTATCTCTCGTAGATCTTTATCCCAAGGATATAAGTTGCTTCTCCAAGGTCTTTCATGGAAAATTGCTTGACAACCAAATTTTACTGATTGCGAGATTGAGACATCGCTTCCTAGCAACAATATGTCATCTACATATAACACAAGGAATACGATCGCAGCTCCATTAACCTTCTTGTACACACAAGGTTCATCCGGATTTTGAGAAACCAAACTCTTTGATTGTCTCATCAAACGGATATTCCAACTTCGATGCTTGCTTCAATCCATAAATGGATTTACGAAGCTTACCTTTTCGCCATCATCGGCGAAAATGAAGCCCTCAGTTGTGTCATGTACACATCCTCACCATTTCCATTCAGAAAGTTGTCTTCACATCCATTTGCCATATCTCATAATCATAATGAGCGGCAATGGCTAGGAGTATCCTAATGGATTTAAGCATTGCTCATCGATCAAGGTCTCGCCATAGTCAACTCCTTGTCTTTGACGAAAGCCTTTAGCCACAAGCCTTGCTTTATAGGTAATCACATTACCATCCATGCCGCTTTCTTCTTGAAAACCCATTTGCACCCTATAGGTTTTATCCTTCGTGCATCAACCAAAGTCCATACTTGGTTTTCATACATGGAATCCATTTCAGATTTCATGGCACGGCCATTTTTCGCATCAACTCTTCGTAACCTCTTCATAGGTGGTAGGCTCATCATCCTCTATGAGCAATCGTCATTCTGTTCACTCACGAAATCCATATCTCTCAGAACAGAGCGTATCCTACTTGACCTACGAATTTCGTGTGAAGTAGAAGGTTGAACTGTTACCTCATCTCAGATGAGTTACGCTTGTGTTCGAGCAGATTGATCCGCGTCGTCTGAGCATCTTGAACTTCTTCAAGTTCAATTTTGCTCCCACTGTCCTCTTTAAAAGAAACTCTTTCTCTAAAGACAGCATGCATCGAAACAAACACCTTTTGTTCCTCAGAAAGTAGAATTGATATCCTCTTGTTTCCTTAGATATCTTACGAACAAACACTTGTCAAATTTTGCTTCAAGCTTATCTCGATCGCGTCCGCTTCACATAAGGTGACAACCCCATACTTTCAAATAAGAAAGATAAGGTTTCTTGTTAGTCCACATCTCATATGGAGTAACATCAATCGCCTTTGATGGAACTCGCTTAACAAGTAAACAAATTGCTCAAGTGCATATCCCCAAAGGATTTTGTAATCGTCTGCAAAGCCCATCATAGATCGTACCACGTCCAACAAGGTTCGATTTCTCCTTTCGCCGCTTGCCTTAGTCATGACTTAAATACATGTAACTTCCAACCCATATTTCAAAAAGTGGCCCATATAACCGAAAGTACTATAAAGGAACTAATAGAACAACCATTGTTACCAAAGACTCGATACCACACGGGTAAATGTTAACACCCAAAACATAAGTCCCCGGCTACTATTGCCAACACGAAATAAGTGTTTCATATATGTGTGAGCCACAACCGTATCCAATACCCATATGTTATGATCGAAACAAGAATTTCCAAGAAGTCGAGGCATCCGTGTCTTCTTCGCTTCAAGATAGATTTTGTAGTTACATCAATTCAGCTCTTTGGTCTTCGGTGGAATTAATCACCGACGGAATATGGTGGAGCAAAAACAAGAATCTATACTTAACTCGTAATCCATCACAAAACCTAAGACGGCCAACCTCGGTGAAATGAACCAGCATTCGAGAAGAGCTAAACTTATCAAACAACTCTCTAAGATGAAACACTATCGCAGAGCATCCATAGAATTTTTCCGTCACCGCTTTTTAGATGCTAATTTTATCATCATCGATGGAATTACCAACCTCAAAGAACATTGTTCCGCAGCCAATCAAGAAAATTTGGTCCGTTAATTTGTTTGCATATATTTTCACACTAGTCGACATCTTCAAATGGTAATTACCATTCATACTTGGCTCTCCACTAGTTTCAACAGAATCCATAACCTCATCATGAATCCATATTGACTGGGTCGATATCCCACATTGCTAAGAATGACCTCAACAAGTAAGGTCCGGCAGGTATCGGTGAGGCGATGTTATTAGCTCATGTCTCGGAGGTATCGACATTTACACAACTATCGCTTCACGGTATAATCTATCAACACTTGACGCGCTCGGTAAATAACCTTGAGGTTAGCTCAACAAATCAACGCTTAGGAAAACCCACCCATTAATCCAAAATCATATTTTCATGGTTTCAACATATTCAGATAGAGTGAGCTTGAGGTTAGCTCAACAACCCAACCCTATAAGAACTCCTCGTTCTTACCATATTAATGGAAGGCTTAGTTTTCATATTTTAAGTGAGGGATTTTAGGTCTCATCTTTCTAATCTCATCCAAGGATCATAGTCACCATGACTATATGGTCTCATTTAGGCATTGCATCAATCACATTGAATTTATACCAAAATCACCCATCATCCCACTTAAGACATGATATAAGCTTCCACTTGTATATGTATAAGTCGATTTATGGCTTCGTATAAGTTTGACTTATGCATGTGTAAGTCGACTTGTGCAATCGTATGAACAAGTCAACTTGTACTCATCAGCAAGTTCCATTTATTAATCTATAAAGCATCAAACAAGTTCGACTTATGAACATATAAGTTTTACTTGTTCATTTGCATTTGGAATTGCTATCTATTTGGCTAATTCTTAATCCAGGTATTTCCAATTCACAACACCAATATAACAAGTATATAAACCTTTATATTAATGTGCTAATGAAATATTTTCATCAACTCATGCATGCCATATAGTCTAACTATATATGAAAACCTGAAACCCATTAATCCACCATTAATCACTAGATTTCCACATAATTCAAGGACACCAAATAATCATGCTAAGTATCTCTAGTAGGCTACACGTTATCAAGATTACTCCGCACTTGTCACAAAAAATTGCGACGGCCAAAATAACCAAGATAACGGAATAAGTGATATGACTTAAATACATGTAACTTAACCCATATTTCAAAAATGGCCCATATAAGAAAGTACTTATCTTGGCTCGATACCACCTAAATGTAACAACCCCACTGGTTTGAGTATGGGCCCCACTCATTATTTTATATGTCCCCCCGACTACAAGAAATAAGTGTTTTATCGACGGAAATTTCCGTCGGTAAACATCGATTCCGTCTTACTACCACTAGTGGAATTAATCACCGACGGAATATGGTGGAGCAAAAATCGGTCGGTGAAAAGCCCGGTTAAACTTACTAATCAATTTTTCCGTCGTAATTTTACGATGGAATTACCAACCAAACATTGTTGTAAATCAGATATATTTTACTATAAGAAATGGTAATTACCATTCCTCCGAGAAATATTGCTACACCGGTCACTAAGTCCGCTAAACTTCATGAGGCGATGTTATTCATGATTTTACGACGACATTTACCGACGGTATAATCTACCGTCGGTAAATAAGGAACATTTCGACGGAAATTTGACCGTCAGAATGAGTGATATTTTTTTTGTCTTTTTGTTGTTATAATAATGATTATATTATATATTCACTTTATTAATTTGTGTTATGTTAGAATAATGAATAATGAGAGAATTAGTAATTAATAAAATATAAAAAAGAAATTAATATAATTATTAAAAGTAAGAAATAACAAATCTCGATGTTTTTAATTGAAAACACATGACAATGTTATAGTAATTATTGTCGAATGATCATGGATGCTCAATCGCTTCCCCCTCTTTAACATTTCCATCTCCCGCCTAAGCTTAGCCATCTCCTCCGCATGCTGTTTTTCCTCGTCATCCGCTCCATCTCCGCCTCATCTTAGTCACCGCCCATCTCCTCTCTCATCCTAGCTGCTTGCTCCATCTGCTCCAAATGACTCTTTGATCTTTGAAACTTGCTGCAGCTCCGCCTCGCTTGTTCTCATCATCTGCAGACTAATCTCCTCCTCACCTTAGCTATGTCCTCCATATGCTTGGTGATGTTGAGTAATCACCGCTTGCTTTTGATTAGCCACCGCTGCTTTTGATTAGCTATCTGTTCCTTTAATGAGTCCATCAGGGCCGGAGTCCGATACATCATGAGATTAAGATGGCCGAGCAGATGCTACTGTACTAGAAAGGGAAGAGCGCGAATAACAAGCATTTGCATATGAGCCTAGGCCGAATATTCTTCCACGACGGTCCCAACCACCCACGACATCAAGATATGTCTGAGTCTCGTCCACCGGTAGTTCCTCCCGAGATTGTCACTGGATATTTTCTTGTATTTGATCCTATTAGGAAGCAATCTTTACGTTAGTAAATAAGCTATAATTGTTAAAAATTATTAAAATATGTTAATTTCACTAACATTGACTTCTCTACATCGATCGTTGATGAAGGTGACACCATCATGTTTCTTCGTGGTGGTCAGTGCACAAATATCTCGCATAGGTGTAGGCTTCGTGCCCAATGCCTTTTCGCATACGATAACTTAAATTGTCGATGTTAACTAGTATTTTAAAAATTCGCCAGAGTTTCCTCTCAGATATATGATATTTGCCCCTGCTCAACAATGAAAATAACTTCACACGCCCATATGGCACCGTATATTTATATCATAATCACATTGTTCAATAAAGCAAAGTAAGATATATGTAAAATTGTCAAGAGAAATTAGATACTTACTAGTCTATGTGCATGCTCGTTGTGGGTAATTGATCCTCCCAGATGCACCGCAAGACTCGGTCCCCCAAATCCTCCACGCCTCATATTAATTACGCCGATATGGACATTGCCGCAGTGATGTCCAATATTCGCTCCAATGACTCCAAATTTCCTCCAGAATATAACGCTGTCGCACCAACCTTGCGATTTGATTAATTAAGTCGCGATAACGTATGCGTGCTTTCTTTTCCCATTGTTTATACATGTTGGCGCCGACACAAGAATCCCAAAGAAATTCTTTTCAAATAAGATGAGTAAGAATAACAAAATGTTAAAATGTTGTATGAACATTATGAATATAAAGAAACGTAACAAGAAAATAACAATGATGTGTACCTCAAACTCTTGAAAGTATAATTGCTTTGTGGTGTCACTTAAAATTTTCCAAATATAACCCTCTCGTTCAATTCTTTGCTTGAACGAGGAAGTCATATTTCTTGAAATTGGTCCGCATTTTAACCAACCTTACATATCAAGTGATGTTACCCTATGTACATATTGGTAAAAGTAAAAGTTGATAATAAGCAAATAGTGAAGTGCTTTGATATCACTTACTGGCCATTGACAATAGAAACAAACTTTATGCCATCGCCCTCCCTCGAGTCGACGGACGCCTCCTCGATCCCAGACGCTAGTATTGGACGATATATGCATTGGGGAAGGGATGATGTAGGTGAGAAGCGATGATGATGCCTCAATCAGAACTCCCGCACCAGAGGTGGAAATGGTGAGTCAGTAGGTGCGGCTGATTGTGACGAACCACCTTCACTGTAATGTCCCCCGAGCATGGTTCGAAACCTCGGTGGCATGAAGTCACGTTGTCTCTTCGGTCCCATTATTTCCCTGAAATTCAATTTCCCACAATTCTCTACATGTACAATCTATAATTTGAATGCAATATTCTACACAACACATCGAGGAGAAAATATGGCAATATATGAAGGTTAACAAATTGTTATCAACCATAAATGAACCTTAACAGTAATATAAATATGCAATGTTCACTTTTAATGTGTTACGGATACAACAATAATTGAACGTGAAGGCAAAGGGTAAACATGTCTGGTAGTACATAAGCACATCGATCTATTCATTTTTTAGGATTCCATATAACATGGGAGTTGGTAAACGTGAAAGAGTCTCCAATGTCTGGGTTCCCGAGAAGGGTTCGCGCACATTCAAAAGCACCAATTGAAATAGTGATACTCCGTCCAGCGGCATTGCGTTGTTGCTCACATTCTTGCAATAACATTGCAGCTATATCTAGATTTGTTGAGGAAACAGTGAATGAGTGCCCAGTCTTAGAATGGTAGACTTCTTCGGTGGATGAACTACTAATAGGAACAAATGTACCTAAAACGTAATCAGTGAAGAAATGTTGAAACCGTGATATTAACCAACCATATCAAGAATTTAAAACGGTATATTATTGAATACGTGATTGTGCGTATTTAGTTTGGGGAATAGTAGAGGAGTTGACAATACCCGATCTTCCTATTCCGTTATAAGCTGACGTGACATTGCAGTCACCTTTATCGGCATACATGTCCTCTTCGAGTTTAAAGGAAGCTTAAACATGTAAGATTGACAATGAAATGAGAATATGTTTGATAATCTCCTCCTAATAAATGTTATTACAGGTTCAAACCACGAAAATAGTCAACGTGCAGATCATACTAAACACCTTCAAGTAACAGATTGGCCATCGAAGGCAAACGTTTGGTACTATATGATGGAGCGAGACTTGAAGTAGTGCTGCTTCCATGGAATTGGACAATTTTCCCACATTCCTCCCAACGAAAAGATTTGTTGCCGGCTGGAACCAATCGCCATGTCGACATACGTTTCTAAAGAAATGCAATGAAAAACCAAACATAATATAAATAAATAAAAATAACGTGACAATTTAACTTAAAATATGCAATTACAAACAGAAGTCATTCGCTATCATAACTTAATGGAAGATTACAATCATCATCTTCTTCAGATGAATAAGAATCAAATTCCGGCTCCTCGTCTGATCTCAAACCCTCGTCATCCTCTCCAGATGAAATATTGGCAAATTTGTTTGATGGATCGTTCAAAGGTTCAGTATTGTCATACGTAACAGATGCATTGATAAATGTCTAATCTTCGTGAAACGCCTCACTTTCAACACTATGCTCTCCTCTTCTAGGTGATTCGTAAACACCTCTAGGTTTAACTTTGCAAACCGCTAATCAATCTGTCTTATCTCGTCGTAAGCTCGGAAAAGGGATGTAACAAACCTGTTTAGCTTGCACAGCTAAGACGAAAGGTTCAAACTGACGCAATCTTCTTCGGTTATTGATTTCAACTAAATTGTATTGTCTATGCACCTTTACTCCAACATTTGGTGTCGGGTCATACCATTCACATTTAAAATCACACATCGCTGATCGGCAAACCAGTAGTATTCAACTTCCAAAGATTTCAATAATTTTACCATAGTAATCCATCATTTCTCCCTCGTATTGAAACCCCATTGTTTATTGTTGACATGTTATGTCCATGACTTTCTGTATGATATTTGTATCCATTAATGAAATACACCGGATATGATTTAACATATCGTAGAGGTCCCTTTGCAAGATCACATATCATCTTATTCTCGATTGGATTGTCCAATGCCTAAAAAAATAAATTTAGCATCGCAACTAATTTAGCTTCATGAACAATGTAAAATACAACTTCAAAATATAATTAAGATGAATTGTAGAGCACAAACTTACATATCTCTCAAACCACCGAGGGAAGTGTTTCCCACTTCTTTATTTAAATCATCTTCCGTCATACCGCATTATCTCCGTAATAATGTCTCGTATAATCTAAATACAGCATGACTATTTTTAGGGCATGAAGATGACACAAAGGTAAGTACAGAAACATTCATGTGCGACATACTGCACGAAAGGCAACAGCTCTTCACAATTCAAAACAATATAACCATGTGCAGCCTCGATCTCTTCCTCAGTTAACATTCTTCTTGTCTCACGCCCAGATGTTCGTCCACAGTATGAAAATATGGACAAGTTTCCATCAGCATGATTTGTTCGTCCCCCATCGTCATTACGAGGAACTTTTCTTGCTCTTGTGTTAACATGCGGCTCAAAATAATACCCACAAAACGTACTCGCTTCCTCCACTAAATAAGCATTACATATGGAACCTTCAACTCTAGTTTTGTTTTTAACATTTCTTTTCAAGTGATGCAAATACCTACAGGAACCAAAATTGTTAGTATAACACATTTGACAAAGCTTGTCAATGGTAACTGCAGTGATTTTTCTCTACTTACCTCTCAAATGGATACATCCATCGATATTGAACTGGACCAGCTACTTTTGCCTCATGTGGTAAATGCACAGGTAGATGCTCCATACAGTCAAAGAAACTTGGAGGAAAAATGCATTCTAATTTACACAAAATTACGAGAATTTCATGTTCTAGTTTTCCATCTCACCAATGTTGATTTCAACCGAGGTTGCTTTTAAAAATAAACTTAACTCGTTATAGCTTCCCATACCTTAGAAGGTAACAACTCTCTAATGCAATTGGGATAAGCCTTTGCATAAATACATGAGAATCATGACTTTTCATCATAAATAATTTGTACTTTCGAGATCCACACACCTCGCCAAGTTTGACACATATCCATCAGAAACTTAACAGCTTTCAACCATTCACATATAAGCTCCTTTTGTCTCCTTTCTATAGTGTAACATGCTTTGGGTATTTACCGTATAAGATCTTTATGTAACTCATTTCTTTTGCAAAAAGTTGCAAATCAGCTCGTGATTTGGCATTGTCTTTTGTCCTCCTTCAATGTTCATTATGGTATTGAACAAGTTGTCAAAGATATTTTCTCAATGTGCATCACATCTAGATTATGACGAATCAAGTTCGCTTTTCAATATGGCAAATTCCAAAAATGCTTCGCTTCGCCAACCAAAGTTCGACTAATGGTTGAATTAACATCATCGCCTCTAATTCATCACTTTCAACAACCCTAATTCTTCTATTTCTTGCAAGACCTCTTCACCGGATACTATCGGAGGAGGATGGGTGTGAACCATCTGATTTTTCTAAACTTATATTTATTGCGCCTAAACGGATGATCTGCAGTAGAAATTTCCGTGATTGTCAAACCAACAAATTTTCCTCCGTTAGGCGTGATAAAACGATCGTAATCATTATGATAATAAGGATTAGCCAACGTCCCAATGGTTGACCATCCAGATAATATGGCAAAGGTCGAAGTCACTAATAGTCCACATCAAAGTCTGCCGATCACAAAATTCTGTTTCTTAGATACATCATAAATTTGGACACCATAGTCCCAAAGTCGTTGCAATTCGGGATATCAATGGTTGTAAGAACACATCAATTTTTTGCTTTGGATTTGTTGGCCCTGGGACAATCACCGTCAAGAACATATATGCCTCTTTCATACACATCCAAGGGGGCAAATTATAAGGAGTTATGATAATTGGCCACGAAGAATATTGCTACCCAGATTGACCAAATGGTTGAAATCCATCCGTTGACAAACCCAATCGAACATTTCGACTGTCAACCGCAAATTCAACATGCGTGTCATTAAAATGTTTCCATGCCAATGCATCTGATGGATGAGTCATTACTCCATCTTTTTGTTCGTGTTCAGTATGCCATCTCATATGAGACGCAGTCACATCAGAAGCATAAAGTCTTTGCAACCTAGGAGTGAGAGGGAAATAATACATCCGCTTCCATGGAACTAATTTATGCTTCGTATAACATTTTTTGGGCTTAAACCTAGGTTGCCCACAAAATTTGCACTGTTCTAAGTTCATATCGTCTCCCCAATACAGCATACATCCGAGTCAACAACAGTCAATTTTTTCCACAAGTAAACCAAGACCACGAATAAGTTTCTTCATGTTGTAAAAACTATCAACCATTGTATGCTCAGCTGGCAATGATTCGTTGTACCACTGAAGAATTTTGTCAAAACTGCGATCTGAAATATGACCTTCACTCTTTATGTTCAAGATGCGAGCAATTGATGACACTGAGTCATTGTCTCACAATTTGGCCACAATTCTCGATCAGCTGACTGTAGCAAGTCGAAGAATTGTTTTGCCTGTTGGTTAGGTTCTTTGTCAACATGTCATACATTTGGGTCAAATGTATGACCGAGTCCATCGTGCACCATTTGCCTGTAAGAGTTTTCCGACCCATCACCAAAATGTCTTCCATATCCATCCTCAACGTCATTCTCATTTAAGTTCATACACGTAGGCTTTTCAATTCTCCTTGAGGAGCTAGCAACCAACGGTTCCCCATGTCGGTCCATCAAAGTAGTTCTAACAAACCCTTTCTCAACAAATGCAACCGAACTTCATCAATAAACAGGAAACATTTGTGCTTGCACTTTGTACATGGACATCTGATCTTCGGCCCATCCATATATGCAGGTTGCGAACATGCATAATGCATGAACGCATCAACTCCCTCAACAAATTCAGGATTGATGAAACCATCGGCGGTTAAACGTCTATACATCCAAGATCGATCGTTGAAATTCATAAATAGGGAACTGTTATTCTACAACATCGGATGCAAAGTTAGGCATCTAAGTTAGCCACCTCTCTACAAACCAAATCATCACAGACATGTGCTATAACATAAGCCTTTAACGTTACATGTCGTAGCTAAGTTACACTAATATTTATACTGTGAACACAACATATATGATAGTAGACAAATATGATATCACATTGTGGTTGACCACAATGTGATATTCAATAGATATTACATATCATACTATTGCCAAAGAACTATTCATACAAGATTGAATGTTATTGTAAAACCTATTCTAATAAATTAATCCTTCCTATACAATTTAACATAAGCATATCAAATTAGATTATTACAAGGTTAAGAGATATTCATTGTACACAACATCCATCCAATTATGGTCAGATTGATTCTAGTCAAGGCAACAAGCAATTGAATAAGGCAATACAATTGCTAACGAAAGCATAACCACTGACCAAAATTGAAATGCAAAGAAATGTTGTTGAATCACGTTCTTAGGGCAATGTCGAACGTCATGACGATGAAGATGATAGAGCTACACTGAAACCCAACAGTAAAATCAGTCAAACCTATATTGGAAATATTTTTCTGCAAGGCATGACATAGTATTCTAAATCCTAAACATTTATCATCCTCACATAATTAAACTACCGCGCTCATGTTCTAATTTAAACACGAGCTACGACGAGGATCCTAGAAAAATTTCGGCAGCATTTCCCCTATAATTCGGACACCCCCTTAAAAAATAAGGGTCCCCCTGCAACAAAAACACACATATATCTCAACCAGTAATCACCTCGCAAATATAATATTGTGAACCACGCCCAAACATTGGACCCTCTAATGAGATCGATTCCATACAAAGGCATTATAATCCAATTGTATCTATGATGCAAGTTCCAACCATTTTGTCATCAACTAAAGATCTCTACATTCAATGTTGACAATACCCTGAGGGATATAAGGTTTAATAGTCCTAAATTCTAGGAAATTCTACTTAGTGAAACTATAGCCTTATAGTTTTTAAACTTTGTAATTTGCTTAGGTAAGAATTATGCCAATGAAGAAGTAGTTCATATCAATGCTTTACAAGCTTAATTCATATCAATGCTTTACATTTATCATTCATACCTCTTATGAATCTAAACATAACTAATGCATGCCCATAAAGTAAGAAAAATTTACATAACTAATAAGAAAAGGAAGTGGCTAATTATATATGTTCCCATGAAATCACCAAATGTGCTATAATTGTTGAAAATTTGTTGATATATTTTACATTGTATGAATCAATCTTACCATCAAATTTATAATGTATTTAAAAAAAACCCTTCTCATAGTTAACTTATGAAATGGTTGCTATATATACCTATAGCTATTAGGACCTCTATACGGAAAATTTGATCCAAACCATGCACACTTTAAAACAATTTGTCCCCTCAATGCACAATATGTTGTATATATAAAAACAAATTCTTACAACAAGGTAAAAGAAGATGATTGCTAGATAGATCCTACTATAGCAAGCTCATCTGAAAAGGGATGATCTTTTCATAAAATGATCCATTTATTAGAGGACTATAAATATGTCATATAATGCACAAACTCATTAGATACTCATCCCATCTATGCCTACATATAAAGAGTCTAGTTGTTGTTTTTTTATACACATTTTCGTTACAAATCTTGGAAACGAAATTAAAATTATTTAAAGACGAGAGATACAAAACTTGATGAAGGCATGAGAGGAATCAAAGGGGGAATATACCTTGAACTAGTTCAAGCAAGATGAATCAAAGGGGGAATATACTTTGCAAATGACTTTATTGTTATTTCATCAAAGTGTAATTACTCCTTCTCATGTTCATGATCGGGTTCATCTAACCTTTCAAATGAGATTGAATGTATGAATGAAGTTGTAATATTAATTATATAGAAATGACTTAATGTGCTCCAACAAATAAGACATTTTGAGTTGGTGTCTACATCTCAAAGATATTATTTTATAAATTTATTGATTTAATAATTTTAATCATAATTGATAATATTAACCCACATAAAATTGATTTGGTGTCAATAAATCAAAGTTGAAGTTGAATTAAAATTTGATGGACTAGTTCAAATTTGACTTAAAATTTTCAAAATTCTAACTCACTACTTAATTGATATTATTGTTATATAATTGATTAAAATAACAATATTTTAGTATCTCCTTAGTTTAATCAAAATTTCAGTCCAACTTAGAATATTAATAATGGGTATCAAATTAAATTAATTCAATTATAGATAGTTAGAGTCATTATTAATAAATATTAAATAATGAACACCTAATTGTACAATAATTATTAATAATTATCAAATAATGATCACCTAATTGAAAGTTTTGGCAATGTAGTACACAAATTCTTAATTTTCTTATTCAAATCTTTCATTTTTCTTTAAAAGCGAATGAAGAGCAATAATGTACATATAATTAACATATGCATATAAGAGCAATAATAACAGAATAATTTATATATAATTTACAGATGCATATAAGACCAATAAATTACATATAATTACAGAAATAATTAATATATAATTTATGTATGCATATAAATGCAATATTTTACATATAATTACTGTAATAATTAATATATAATTTATGATGCATATAAGACCAATAATTTATATATAATTACAAATAATAATTTACAAATAATTTACATAATGAAAATATAATTTATGATGCAAGATAACACCAATATTTTACATTTAATTACAACAATAATTTACAAATAATTTACATTTACATATAACAACAATAATTTACATAAAATTATAGTAGTAATTAACATATAAAAGTTAAAACCTTCAACATACCCAATATACACCGTCGGAGTAAGTAAAGATGGAGGAGGAGAAGTTATACCACGCTATCGGAGACGAGGAGGAGACGCGACGGTGACGCATGCGACCGACGACCAAATGAAATATGAGCGGCGGCGAATCTAAACGGCGGGCAAAGAACGATTTACTAAGAACGACGGCGGCAGAGGAAAAGAAGGAAGGAGAAGAAGGGTCGCGTCATGGGAAGAGGAGGAAGACTCGCAGACGCAATAATTCTAAATAATAACCAAAACGACGCTGTTTTGAGTAAGTGAAGGGCGCGGTTTTCACCGACGCCATCACCGACGGAAATTGATCGTCGGAAAATATTTGAACATATTCAGCGACCGAATCGTTTTCGTCGAAAAAAGTTTAACGCCCACCCAATTTCTCCGACGGTTACGTTATTTCGGTCGGTATTTTCAACGGTTTATATACCGTCGGTATTTTTCGTCGATATTTCTCATTTTCCTTGTAGTGCCCGCATGACCTGAACCCAACATCGATGGTGATATCCGAGTCCGTGCCCCGCGAGGGTGGCGTGTTACATCACTCAGTCAAAACTCAGTATATAATTTTTTTCTTTAACACATACACACACACATGATAATTAGGCGGAAAATAATTTACATAAACAAATCAATGGCCTCGGGGCCCTTTTCATAATTACGATTTATTCCAATCTGTTGACTTTACAAATTGTCCAAATCAAGAATACAAAATTTAGAAAAATAAAATACTCTAATGCAGACGCGAACTGATCCCTTCACTTTCATCAGATAACCAAATAGATGTCATACTCCGCTGCCTAATGGGGTATTCTTCGAGTCCTAAAATAATTGCAAATTTTGAGTGAGTTTTATGAACTCGAGGAGGAACCATCATCGATGGTTCACTCAATTCATGCAACACAATAATTCACATATCACATATTATTTTCACATTGTAATTAAGCACATTGCACAATTGCACTGAATTCGTAAAACATTCATTGCCCAATTCACATTCGTAAATACATGTAATCACAAAGCGCTTAGCCTTTCATTCATTCAAAGAAATGCAATCCATGCATATGTAATGCACATGTGACCCTTTCCAATTTATTACGGTGTTTTGATCGAGCGCCTAAATTGTCCCAATATGGACACATTAATCAGTGAGCCAAAGGCTCCGGATCACTGTGGGGCTCGAGGCCCAATATAAACGTTGAGCTTGTAGCTCTCGGTGGCATTCCCGGTCCACAACTCTCATTAATCGATCATGCATTCACACTTAGTGAATTTGGTATATAGTCATAACTGCAAGATTATCCTCGGGATGTCCGCAGATGCCCCGCCTAGACCCTCAATATACCAAGATATCATCAATGAATGCACATTGCACAATTGCACTTGAACATAGACAATGTGCCACATATGCATGGAATGCATGTGTCACAATTAAACAATAATATATCACAATCGAATCCAAATTATCACATTCAAACAATTGTTTCGCAACAATTCACAGTATAATCACAATCACGATTTCTAATCCCAATTAGCACATTTATACAATTGGTTCACAAACAATCATATTCCAATCACAATCACCAGTAAAACACTCCTATGTCATAATCTCCCACATACATCGGACACCTTCAGTCCGGATTATTGGCACAAACAAACGCAAGAGTCCCTCCATTATTATCCACAGTTGTATAAGTTCGAAATATAACCAAATAATAATTGAGAAGCCATCTAGGTTACTCACCTTTGCTTCTGAAGCTAAAGCCTGGAAGTCTCGGCAACATCTGTGAAATGACGTTCTAAATGCGTCTCTAAAACAGTCCAAATATCCAACATTACCAAATTGGCAATCAGAAACATTTAATAATCCACATGTAGCAATTAAATGTGTACAATGCATGTTTATGACATTCCCGGCACTATTTCATAATTTCCTGTCACAACAATTTCTTTTAAACATTAGAAACTTATTGACACTAAAATCACTCAGTTCGGACCTCTATAGGTCCAATTATTAAGAAAACATGGGTCGGAAGAATCATTTCCCCATCCCCTCACTTCTACCTAAACAAACCCCATCAATTTCCACTCTAAAATTTCCAAATTCAAAAATAAATGACATTAAATATTTCACGAATCTGATGCCTCGAGAATCGGGTCAATCGGACGTCGAATGGAAAAGTTATTCCCAAAACATGTTCAAGTCAACACATTATGAAATTTCACTCAGGAAAAATGAACATCTTAAGGGCTAAATTGAAAACCGACCTCTTCATAACAATTATAGAGCTATGTCTCTAGTTTACTTAGGAAAAAGAATCAGCTCGATCCAATCTCCCTAGATCAAGATATCCCCAAATTACTAAAGCATGTTCAGACTATTCCAACTGATCCGCTCACTTAAGGTCCGACCATCTCCTTTTTGTTTGATCCCAAAAATCCTAAGTCTGGTGTGGAAAGATAGAAAACCTCTTAGGAAACCATCGCTTCAAAAATCAAGTCGTTTGGAGGTCGGATGGAAAAGTTATGCATAAAAGATTAGACAGAGGTCGGAAGGCAAGCTGGGCTCTCCACTCGCCAGGCGAGCTCGGCAAGCGGGCTCGCCCACGAGAGCTCGCCCGCATGGGTGAGCGATGCTGACTTATTTACTATTTTTTTAAAACTCATTTCCAAATACCATCTCTTCTTTCACAAGGTCGATCTTTTCACACAAATGTCCAAATAATACAAAATTGGTCTCGTTGGAAAGGTCTCGGAAAATCCTACAAGTTTCATGAAGAACTTGGAATTTAATAACACCACTAAGGGTGTCAAAACTTCACTCAAAGACTCAGCCTAGTCACATATTTATTACCACATTGCAACATTAACACAAAAATTCAAAACTTTTCATCCCCTTAACCAAAAATTCCAAATTTTATATCAATAAAAAGAGAAAAACAAATACTACATCTTTCAGTCATAACTTAAAAGCCAATTAAACCTCTAACCAAATCAAATTCACAAATAAAGATTCAGCCCACTCAATTTATTCTCAACAGAAACCCAATCTTTCAAAATTCATAACTCTAAATCCCCTTGGCGAATATTTCCATACCTTATAGGGATAAAAAGCTCAGACAAGTTTCCAGAAGGTCACTTAAGCCAATTTTCCCATTAACAGTCCCAAATAAATATCATAACACAGACAACCCAAAACCTATTCACTTAGAGCATTCCCTTCCCAAAGGCTGAATTATCATTTGAACATTAACAGACCATAACTTTCAATTTACACATCGAAAAATATCATACTTAGTGGCATTAGAAAGCTAACACAAAAATATTCAACTTTCATGAAGACCAATTTCACAAATTCAACCCAAAGCAATCTAGGAAAATTCATCAAAGATTCAGGTCATCAAGCTCGAAATACTGTTCATACTACACCTATACTTCACTTTAAAAGCAAGATTCAACATTCTTCTAATCAAAATTGGGCAGCACTTCCTTCACAAGAAATGTAGCCAAATGTATCAATTTTAATTTAAGACAAACCTCACCTTAATTGCTTAACCACACAACTAGTTATGGCAAAAACATTGAAACATGTACAAGGTAACTTTTCCAGATATTCTACCTAAGTCTCCCCCTTTCATTCAAACATCAATAGCACATCAATAATCATCCCAATTAGCCTCAAATTCAGCCCTAGGTTCATCAAGACAATTACTTGAGTGATAATTCAACATTTGGCAGCACAATATACACCATCTTCTTACCTACATATCCATTCATTTAACCTCACAAAACTAATCCAAAGTGTTCATAATTCATCTTTTACCAATCATAAACCAATCAAAGAAGTAACCTACCCCCACAATCAAACCATAATCTTTATAAAATTCATGCACACTTTATCACCATAAATGCATCTAACTACTAATTTTAAAGAACATAAACAAAAAGACTTACCAAAACATGCTTTAACTCCTTAATTCTTCAATCACCTCACCAAATCCTATACCTCCTCCCACACTATAAGATCATCACTCCTCACCACTAATCATCCTCATCACAAGACTTAAGTGTGGATTTAAGTGTAAACAAAGGAAGAGAAGCAAGGTGGAAAAAAGATAGGAAGATGAGTAAGAAAATCAAAAGGAACAAAGAGAAGGAGAGTCACGAAGGTGGAGAGAAGACCAAGAAGAAAAGTTCATTTTTTTTGTCTTCAAAGATGCAAGTGTCGTGGAAGACTTGCTAAGTATAAGATATATACTAACTCTTTAAATAAAAGACTAAGTAGGCAAATGACATGTGTCACTTGTCACTTGTCCCGGTTTTTATCCCGGTTCCAAATTCTACTCCAATTTCTCGTCAAACTCTAATGGATTAATTTAATAAATCCTAACATCATATCTCTAATTTTCCAGTGCCATTGGCCAGTCACTTTCAGTACAGGAAACCCACTCAGAAAGTCAGTTGGAAATTTTTCGGTCCAGGCAAGTACCCCGAATAATTTCCAGAAAAATTTCTAAATTTCCACAAAAATGTAAAACATACAAAAATCCACTTCAATTCCATGTTCAAGCAACAATTCACATTTATCCACAATAAACACAAATGCTGGAAAATGTCAGAAATGCATTTACAATCATGTGCATTTACAAAAATTACAATTTATGCATATATGGAGGTCATATTATGCATGAACATACCGAGACTAATTTATACACTCCTAACCTGTCCTAATTGACCAATTTACCCTTCCCATCGGTGATGGGATGTTACAGGCTTAGTTTCCTATAACAAACCAAGTTCTCAATCAAGCAACATTCAAAGGAAATATTCAAATAACTTGAAAATCAAAAGTAAAAGCACTAAGAGTCTACATCCGACTTCCAACCCAAAATCTGAATCTTAGAGGCAAATTCCAAACTTCCTTTCTTCGTAAACTTGTAGCTCTCTGTTTCTAGTTCATAACGAGTCCAAAATCACCTCATTTGGACATCTACAGCCCAAATTACAACCAAAATACTCAAACACTTCTTCGCTGGAAATAGGACCTCGCCGCGACGAATGGCCAGTGAGCGCCACGGCGCACACGCATGCGTGCGCCGCGACGAAGGCCTGATGCTCGCCGATACCTTCCTCGCACGTCGCGGCATGCTCATGAGCACGTCGGGACGTGCGGGTTTGGAGAACGTCTCCGAACTCGATTTTTCCAGCATTTGCACACTTCAATCCTTCCCTTAAGCACATACAACACATCTAAACCTTGATTCAACTCCAATTCTACATTTCTAACTCATTAAGACCTTAAAAAGAGTCACATAATCATCAACCCAAGAAATCTATCCAATTTTACTTTTAAACCCTAAACCACCGATTCTAACATATGCAATATTGGACCCTGAATTTTTTAATGATGTTTTTAAGCATGAATTGCGTTAATTATGTGTTTATGCCTTAGTTTGATTAATTTTGGAGTATTAGTGGATAATTGAGGTTTATTTGAGTTTAATGTGGTCTAAATGGAAATTATAGGATAAAAATATATGAGGGCATTTTGGGAAGAGTGCTTGAGGTGGAGTGATTTAGGTTTGTCTAGGAGGGGTAAGTTGGTCCTTAGGGTTAAGAAAGAGTTAGAGAAATTAGAAGAAGGAAAAGAAGAGGAAAAGAGAAAAGAAAAGAAGGAGAAGTCGTAGGTGAGGAAGAAGAAGGAGAAAAAGTGGGATATTCGATCTGGGTGATTTCCGACTGATTCGAAGTGTTTTCGGGTAAGTTTCGCTCTGGTTAACCTTGTTTCAGTTGGATTAAACTAAAAGATAGGATGAATGTGTGTAATCGATGGTTTAGGGTTTTTAAGGCAAAAATGGTTAGATTTCTTGGGTTGATGCATTTATGACTAATTTTGAGTTACTGCTGGGTTAGAAAGGTAGTATAAGACTTGATCTAAGGTTTAGATGTGTTGCATTTGGTTGAGGGAAGGATTGAAATCAGAAAATGCAGAAAAAATGGGGTTCGGAGTCGCCTCTCGACCCGACGACGCGAGATGCTAGACGCCTTGTGGCGTCTGAAGAAGTAAACTGACTTGCATGGGCACAATTTGCTCATCACGACATGCGTGAGGTGAGCATGTCGCGATGCACACATTTGTGCTCGTCGCGTCGAGCCCCAGGTTGTCCGAAAAAAAAATTGGTATTTTTTTTGGGCATATCTTTTGGTGTAGATGTCCAATTGAGGTGATTTTTTATTCATTGTGAACTAGAGATCAAGAGCTACAAGTTGTATGAAGAAGGGAAGTTAAATTTTTGGTATTTTTTTGGGCATATCTTTTGGTGTAGATGTCCAATTGAGGTAATTTTTGATTCATTGTGAACTAGAGATTAAGGGCTACAAGTTGTATGAAGAAGGGAAGTTCGGAATTTGCCTTGAAGGGTTCGGAATTTTAGGAGGAGGTCAAATATAGACTTTTAGTGCTTTATTTTGGATTTCCAAGCTTTGAATATTTTCTGTGGATATTGATTGAATGAAAACTTGGTTTGTTTTAGGAAACCAAGCTGACCCGATTCCATCGCAAGAGGAAGGACACCAATCAGTCAGATACTCAAGCGATATTAGGTGGGTAATGTACTTATAGTTATTGTGTGACTAGGAAATTTCTTGCCTATGTATGAATATATGTTATATGTTATGTATGTTTAAACATGATGATTTGAATGATTTTGATTTCTTATACTTTGAAAGAATTATGAGAATGGATAGCATTAACTTTTGATTCTGAGCATGTTATACCTCGACTTCGGTCATAGAATTTTGACTAAATGCAAAGTATGAAAGCATACTATATGATAAAATGATTATGAGCATGATTATGTGCTTTTGTTTGGGCGAGAGTGGAACCATTTCGTTCGTCACGTGCACGTCGACAAGAGCCTTCTCTCGGCTGCCCGCTTGTGGCCTCTAAGATCCGAATGGACTCATTTCGTTCAGGGTGTAAACTTCGGTTTCTCCCTTTTGTTTTCATGGAACCCTCGAGCCATTGTGATGTGCAATGCATATGCGAATTATTCATTGTGAAGCATACTTTGTGAAAAATTTGTGAGTTGAACTAACTATGCTAAATGCGTATATTATTGGCTTAACATGTAAAAGCTAGGATTGATGTAAGCACATATATAATATATATACATTCATATGCTTGAATTTGTGCTAATTGTCGATGGCTATAATTATATTAGCCACTGAGCTGCGAAGCTCAACCCATTATTTTCCTCCTCAGGTGCAACTCAGGACATCAGTTGATCCTTGCCAGGCATCGAAGAACTCCGCAGTAGTTAGAGATCATTGTACTAAGTTAGTATTTTAGCTGGCCCCCGAGCATGTCATCATGGAGCATATTTCATGTATTTTGGATTTAGACTTATTTGTTTTATGTATGGTTGATAACACTTATTGAACTTCTTTTGGATTGTAATGGCATGAAGCCCTTTAGTTACGGGGTGTTTAATTCATGTTTTGAATGCATGTGTAAGCGCTTGATTGTATGAGAATGTTTCTGTGTGTGTGAATTATGAATCGAACTACGTATGGAAGTTAGGATCGGGTCCGATGTGTTTGGGAGCTCGTCGCTGGCGCATCCCGAGGGGCCGTCTCGGGATTAGGGATCCGAGACCCAGGCCCAACATGTTTGGTATCAGAGCGCCTAGGTTTAGTGTCCTCGACTTAGACTGCATAGTAGGATGAATTGGGTGATCTATGATTATTTGTTGCATTAATTGATTGCATTAAGTGACATGCATATCATGCATACATGTAGATTGACCAATAGCTAGTCCTTAGTGTTTACCTGTGAAGGAGTACGATGCCACCTCGTAGAAGGACACGAGGAGTTCTGCAAGGATCTGCTGCACCTGACTCTCCGACTAGAGAGGAGAGGATCGATGAGTCGATAGCCCAGGGAATCTTGTGGCTTCAGTAGGATTAAGCGATGAACCCATCTTGTCGCGATCTCGTGAGTCACCGGTTTCGCAGGAGCCAGTGCCTCCACTTGATCCGAGGTTGTTCCAGGCCTTCACCCAGGCATTTGTTCAGGCTATGGGTAAGATGTCACAGCCTTCTGCTTCAACCCTAGCTCAGAAGGAGAGACGGTTTGATAGGTTAAGAAAGTATGGGACAGTCGATTTCTTTGGGACATCAGATCCAGAAGAAGCCGAGACTTGGTTGAGAAAGACTAAGAGAGTGCTGGATCAGATGGAGTGTGAGGATGACGAGAGTCATCTATGCTGCAAGTTTGCTTCAGGGAGATGCTCTACATTGGTGGGAGACCATGCCAGGCAGTCAGATGAGACCCGTAGGGTTGTCATGGCAGAATTTCTTGGCTGCTTTTAAGAAGAAGTATCTATCAGAGGTTTACATTCAGCATAAGCAAAGGGAGTTCCTTAGTCTCACCCAGAGGGAGATGATAGTCAGTGAGTATGAGCGTCGGTTCATGCAGTTGGCGAGGTATGCTTTAGATCTGATGCTAAGTGAGGCTGCTAGATGTCGCCGGTTTGAGTCGGGTCTGCACTTGGCTATCAGAGAGAAGGTGATAGTGCAGAACTTCTGTGACTTCCAGCAATTAGTTGAGGTAGCTTTGAGGGTGGAAAATATTGAGAATATCAAGAGTGCAGTGAACAAGAAGAGAAAGGGAAGAGAGCAGTTCAGGAGGGGAGGTAGCACTAGTACTCCTATGCCAGACAGGAGTGCTAGGAGCTGCCCTG
Organism: Erythroxylum novogranatense; assembly: GCA_029891385.1. Classification (NCBI taxonomy): domain Eukaryota; kingdom Viridiplantae; phylum Streptophyta; class Magnoliopsida; order Malpighiales; family Erythroxylaceae; genus Erythroxylum; species Erythroxylum novogranatense. The sequence continues at coordinate 107,812,234 of CM057225.1, read as the reverse complement.
TTCAATCTGAGGAGAGGAGCAGTGGTGCCAGTCGACCAAGACCGATGAGGACTTCTACTGTTTCTCACTAAGCCTCGACGGTGGGCGGCAGTAGAAGGGGAGATGGGGACAAGTCATCTATCCCTAAGTGTGAGCACTGCGACAATTTTTGTGGTGAAGAGTGTTACCGATTGACGGGAGCATATTTCAATTGTGGACAAAAGGAACGGGGCGAGAGTGTCCTCGGTAGTCTAGGAGAGGGATCTCGGATCTGGCGTCCGAGGCCGAGATCAGGGTCAAAGGACTGCAACAAAAGTGGGTAGTTTTGATGCAGCCAAGAGAGTGGGTCTTCCAGATAGACCGAGGGGGCAGGCACCGGCTAGAGTGTTTGCAATGAATCGGGAGGATACAGAGGTCACTCCAGATGTTGCCCCTGGTATGGCTAGATTATTTGCTGATGATGTGCTTGTTTTGATTGATCCAGGTTCTACTCACTCGTTTGTTTCTTCGAGTAGACTTGTGTGTGATAGGATTGTGAGCCCATTGGATACTCTGCTGATGGTGAGTACTCCAATCGGCCAGTACATTGTGATTAGTCAAGTGTATAGAGGCTGTGAGCTATGTATTGGTGGAGCACGGTTGGTGGTAGATTTGATTCCACTGAAAATGGGAGAATTAGATGTGATTTTGGGTATGGATACGTTGGATAAGTACAATGCCCGTTTGGATTGTAAGCAGAAGACAGTGGAATTTGATTTGGGTGATGGCAGAAGAGTGGTGTTTACTGGGGACAGAAAAGCAAGTCCGCCCAGAATTGTTTCAACATTGACAGCAGAAAAGATGATGAGGAAGGGTTGTGAGGCATTTTTGGCCTATGTGGTAGACACCAGGGCAGATAGAGGGAAGCTTGAGGATATTCCAGTAGTCAGAGAATTCTCGGACGTTTTTCCCGAGGAATTGCCAGGACTACCGTCGCCTAGGAAAATTGAGTTTCCCATTGAGCTCGTCTCAGGTACTGCACCGATTTCAATTCCGTCCTACTGGATGGCTCCGGCGCAATTGAAAGAGCTTAAGGAGCAGTTAGAGGAGATGTTGGAGAAAGGGCACGTTAGACCGATTTCTTCACCTTGGGGAGCTCCGGTCCTATTTGTGAAGAAGAAAGATGGCTCGTTGAGGATGTGTGTGGACTACAGGAAGCTGAATTAGGTCACTGTGAAGAACAGGTATCCGCTTCCTCGCATTAATGATCTGTTTGATCAATTGCAAGGGGCGAAAGTCTTCTCTAAGATAGACTTCAGATCGGGTTACCATCAGTTGAGGATTTAAGAGTCGGATGTGCCGAAGACTGCTTTCAGGACTCGGTATGGGCATTTTGAGTTTCTAGTTATGCCTTTCGGATTGACGAATGCTCCTGCAACTTTATGGATTTGATGAATCGGGTCTTTAAGTCATTCTTGGACCAATTTATCATTGTCTTCATTGACGATATATTGGTTTACTCCAAGAGTGATCGGGAGCATGAAGAGCATTTGAGGATTTCTTTGGAGACTTTGAGGAGGCATGAGTTGTATGTCAAATTCGATAAATGCGAATTTTGGCTAAGGGAAGTTGCATTTCTTGGACATGTGATTTCAGAACAGGGAGTGCATGTGGATCCAAAGAAAATAAAAGCTGTGGTGAATTGAGAGCCCCGAAGAATGTAGCAGAAGTGAGGAGCTTTCTGGGTTTGGCAGGTTACTACAGGAGGTTTGTGGAGGGATTCTCTATGATAGTCGCTCCGATGACGAAGTTGTTGAGGAAAAATCAGAAGTTTGTTTGGAGTGAGGAGTGTAAGAGGAGCTTCGAGGAGCTCAAGCACAGGTCGACAGGTGCTCCGATTATGGTTTTGCCTTCTGGAGATGAGGGCTATACTGTGTATAGTGATGCTTCGAGGAAGGGTCTTGGCTGTGTTTTGATGCAGGGAGATCGGGTGATTGCTTATGCTTCGAGGCATTTGAAGCCGTATGAGTTTAATTATTCGATGCATGATTTGGAGTTAACAGCTGTGATCTTTGCCTTGAAGATTTGGAGGCATTACATATGGAGTTGGACGAGGATCTTTACGATCCTGAAGAGCCTCAGTACTTGTTGAGCGAAGGAACTGAATTTGAGGCAGAGAAGGTGGATTGAATTGTTTAAGGATTATGATTTGCTGATCGAGTATCATCCGGGCAAGGCCAATGTAGTAGCGGATGTTTTGAGTAGGAAGTCTTCGATTGCTCATGTTCAGACAGTTTATCTTCCTTTATTGGAAGAGATGGCCAAGCTTAAGATAAGCTTGAAGCAGGAGGAACCGGATTACCTTCTAGCTAATTTTCGAGTGAGACCGATTCTTAGGGAGAAGGTTAGGGAATTGCAGGCTCAAGATGCAGATTTGAGCAAGCTTCGAGATGAAATTCGGAATGGCAAGATTTCTGAAATAGAGGTGAGGGATGATGGGCTTATGATAGTGGGGAACAGGTTGTGTATCCCAGATGTGCAGGAGGTTAAGGATGAGATTATGGATGAGGCACACAATGCGCCTTATGCCATGCATCCAGGTAGTACCAGGATGTATCGAGATTTGAGAGAGCATTTTTGGTGGAGGGGCATGAAGAGGGATGTAGCAGAGTTTGTGAGCAAGTTTCTAGTGTGTCAGCAAGTCAAGGCTGAACACCAGGCACCTTCAGGCATGTTGAGGCCATTGTCTATCCCGGAATGGAAGTGGCAAAGAGTGACCATGGATTTTCTGATGGGTTTACCTAAGACCAGTAGGAGGCATGATGCCATATGAGTTATTGTGGATCGATTGACGAAGTCAGCTCACTTCTTGGCAATCAAGTAGACTGATTCTTTGCATGTGCTAGCAAAGAAGTATATTGATGAGATAGTGAGATTGCATGGAATTCCGGATTCGATTGTGTCTGATAGAGACCCTCGGTTTACTTCGAGATTTTGGGGGAGTTTGCAGGAAGCTTTGGGGACTAAGCTGCAGTTTAGTACGGCTTTTCACCCTCAGGCGGATGGTCAATCGGAGAGGACCATTCGGACCCTTGAGGGAATGCTTAGGGCTTGTGTGATGGATTTCAGAGGAGCTTGGATGAGCATTTGCCATTGGTTGAATTGCTTATAATAATTGCACCATTGAGCATCAGATGGCTCCATATGAGGCATTGTATGGAAGGAAGTGTAGGACTCCGATTTGTTGGGATGAAGAAGGAGGCGGAGGCTGGTAGGACCGAAATTGATTCGGATGGCGGTTGAGAAAGTCAATCTGGTTAGCGGCGACTTAAGGCGACCTGAGGATAGGATGAAGAGTTATGTTGATGCTCATGAAAGGAGATGGAGTATGAAGTCGGTACAAAGTGTTCCTTAAGACATCTCCTTGGAAAGGAGTGTTGAGGTTTGGCAAGAAGGGTAAGTTAAGTCCGAGGTATGTGGGTCCTTATGAAATCCTTGAGAGGATTGGGCCACTCGCCTCTGAGTTGGCGTTACCTCGGGAATTATCGCGAGATCCACGATGTCTTCCATGTTTCCATCTTTGAGGTATAGATCGGATCCTTCTCATATCATTTAGACTAGTGAGGTTCGATTCTGGGATGATCGAGTTATGAGGAGCAACGGTGGAGATTTTGGATACCAAGGAAAAGTCTTGAGGAATAAGATGGTTCAATAGTCAAAGTCCTCTGGAAGAACCATTGATGAGGAGGCTACATGGAGCCCTTGGAAGCCATGAAGGAGAAGTATCCGTATCTCTTCGATGATTCAGGTAATAATTTCGAGGACGAAATTTCTTTTAAGAGGGAGAAATATTGGACCCCGAATTTTTTTTATGATGTTTTTAAACATGAATTGCGTTAATTATGTGTTTAGGCCTTAGTCTGATTAATTTTGTAGTATTAGTGGATAATTGAGGTTTATTTGAGTTTAATGTGGTCTAAATGGAAATTATAGGATAAAAATATATGAGGGCATTTTGGGAAGAGTGCTTGAGGTGGAGTGATTTAGGTTTGTCTAGGAGGGGTAAGTTGGTCCTTAGGGTTAAGAAAGAGTTAGAGAAATTAGAAGAAGGAAAAGAAGAGGAAAAGAGAAAAGAAAAGAAGGAGAAGTCGTAGGTGAGGAAGAAGAAGGAGAAAAAGTGGGATATTCGATCTGGGTGATTTCCGATTGATTCGAAGTGTTTCCGGGTAAGTTTCACTCTGGTTAACCTTGTTTCAGTTGGATTAAACTAAAAGATAGGATGAATGTGTGTAATCGATGGTTTAGGGTTTTTAAGGCAAAAATGGTTAGATTTCTTTGTTAGAGTAGTGCCCTAAAGGCAATCGCCTTTAGCGCATTTTGTACAAATTTGTGTACGGTCTTTATAAATAAATAAAGAAAGGCATATTTCATTAATTTGTTGTTCATTATTTATGAGCGATATAGATCGTAATCAAATTAATGAAGTCCATGATATATGACATAGCATGAAGGAAATTATGATGTGATCACACTCTTGAGATTCTATCATGTGCAATTATGTCATTATCTAAATTATCCTAGTCATAGGATTCGAGGCAGGACATCGATGTCCGGAAAGACTAACACATCTCATGCTCCTTGATTTGATCAGCGGTGGATCTCGAAGCTGTAAATATGAGATATTTAGGGTTGAGATGTGGATGCTTACTAGAGGTAGTAAGTACATTAGATGACACTGCCATGAGATCATCACATGGATGTCCTATTTTAATGTCGGTGATAATCTCATCATAGCAATAGTGCAGTATCCTTAGACTTGAGGTGCTCGAGGATATCTTGAATCTTGATTACGTGCTTTGACTCCATTCCTTGTTGCCTTACAGTCGCTTTCATAGGGTGGTGCTTGGGTGCGACTTGAGGTATTGAAGGTAATTGAGTAGCCAATAAAGGATTCACCACTTACGTGATAGCGAAGATGATACCCATGGCCTCTTGTCGAGTCATTACTTGAAAGTCTCTGGTAGAACACATATGTCATGAAGAGTGTCTTGATGACATATTAAGTAATGAGTCGAGACGAAGCTGATATCACTTGGACTAGATTTGACATAGTCGGTCTAGTGAGAGTTGACACATTGCTCATACTCATAACCAAGTGGGGTATAGCATGGTGAAAGGACGAATTACGCGGTAATTGTCTATGGAAAGGTTAAGTGATATGGTTCTTGATGAATATATGTTCATTCGTCAAACCAATTACTTTCCGGTCAATTGGGGTCATGATGTGTTGCTAGATACCGCTCATGACTTGCTTGGATTAAGTCTTAATCTAAGTGGCCAACATAGCCGGAACCTAATGGGTCTACAGCATAAGAGTGTCTCGGAGAACTTCGTAAAATAGTTTTGGACGAGTTCCAATAAAGGAGAGCAATCGGATTAAATGGATCTCGATGAGATCGAGATATGTCCTATGAGATCGCGACATCGATATTGTTGAAAACCGTTTCCGGTGGGTTTTCCCCTACCGGGACCCGGTAGGCCGGTAGGACCGACCCCAGTGTGACTGGACCACTTCAACATTTATTTATATATATATATATATATATATATAATTAATTAAAGAATTAATTAATTAATTAATTAATTAATATGTATATACGTGGAAGATGGAGAGGAGGAAGCTTTATCATTAAGCTTTATATATATATATATATATATATATATGAAGGAAACGTGGAAAGGTTTTCTCCTTGCATTTAATGTCTTTAATTACATTAAAGACAAATGGAAAATAGAAAAAATTAAGTGATGATGGTCGTTGAAAGATGAGAGTGGAAGAGAAAAAGGGTTTTTCATGCTTCCTTTTCATAGATAGACGATAATCATCTCTTCTTCATCTTTAATGAAGACTTATGGAGAAATGGAAAGGAGGATGATCGTGGATGAAGAATAAGAAGGAGTTTTGTGAAAACCTAAGTGTGAGAAAGGAGGAGAGATCGTGGGTTTTGAGAAGAGTTTACAAAATCCTAAGGTTTTGATCTCTTCTTCATATTTCATCAAGATCATCTTCTCCAATCTTCAAGTTCCTCCAAGTTCCATCGTGACTCCAAGCTCTCTACAGAACAAAGGTAAGATCTAGCAGTCTTTAATTTTTCTAGCTATTCCGAGTCAAAGGGTTTGTCGGTTAGGTTCTCCGATCTCTGCGTGGATACTGTTAGAGGCGGTCTCCTTTAATCGTTTCGGTTTGAGTTTGTTATATATATACACATGGATCCTGGCTTTCGGGAAGGTCCGGAACAAAATTTTTGTTTTCCGCACCATGTGCATGTGATGCTCACACGGGATTTTCCTACAGTGGTATCAGAGCCACTTGTGTCGTATATAACAAACGAAACCATGACTAGGTCGGAGTTGCTATAGCTTGTGATGATGATGCATGTTGTATATGTTGAATTTCGAATTCAGTATGAGATATATTTTTCGAAATTTTCTTGCCCAGATATGTTCACAAGATGTTGTTGCATATTTCTGTGGAAGCCCGGAATTTATCAATGTGATTTGATATGGTTTGCTAATTTATTCCCTAATGTGCTGGGTGCTGTCTTTGTACACATTCTATGAACAGGCATGCATATAAATTCGAGAATAAATTGTAGAAAAATGGTTGTTCGGATTTTCTTTCACCTACATGTCCCTAAGATGTTTATGAATGTCTATGTGGATGAAAAAATGTTTTTGAGGTGATTTACTATTTATTTGAGAATTTATTGTGTGCTGCTGGGAATAGCTGTGTTAAGGAACACAGATTTTGCATTGGCTTTGTTGCTGAGTTTGAATGAGTTTTTGATGGAAATAAATCCTGAACAAATTCATGGAGCATGTTGGGAACATGTAGTAACCTATGTAATTTTCTCAGAATTTATTGAAATTGTTTCAATGGGTTTTTCAAGCAAAACATAGAGCTTGGCAGTTTTGAGAAAGTTGCTAGAGTTGTTTTGTTTGAACTAAGAAATTGTGTAGATTTCAGTTCCAATGCCTTGGATCATTTTTAATGTGATTAAAAATGTGTTACATTGATGTTGTATGCTTGCCTAAATGAATTTTTTGAAATTAGGTTTCCAAATAATTTTCGAATGTCAAATGTGTCTCATTAGCGTCTCGTTAGTATATTCCCTTATCTGGATTGTTTTGGCCGTCACAAATTTTGTGACATGTGCCAAAGTAGTCTTGATAAAGTGTAGACTACCTAGAGATACTTAGGGTGATAATTTGATATTCTCGAGTTATTTGAAATCCAGTGAATAACGATGTATTCACCGATTTCAAATTCTTCATGTATAGTTTTGACTATATATGGTAAGCAACAATGAAAGTGTTTCATTGGTACTTCATAATAATGTGTATTAGACTTGGTGTTGTGAATTTGAACTACGGATTGAAAATTAGCGATTAGATAGCAATTTCTCTTGGATAAGTCGACTTACACAATGTACAAGTCGACTTGTCCGTCTGCTTATGAAGCGCGTAAGTCGACTTGCGATGGAACAAGTCGACTTGTTAGTACTGATTACCTGATCGACTTACACATGCATAAATCGACTTACGAGAGGCATAAGTCGACTTATACATACACAATCGACTTATAACATGCAAAGGAGGGATGATGGATGATTTTAGGTATAAACTCAATATGATTGATCATATGCCTAAATCATTCCATATAGTCATAGTGACTATAATCCTACGGCTTGGAGAAGAAGAAGATGAGACACGAAAACCCTCGAATAATATGAAAACTAACGCCTTCCATTAATATGAGGAGAACCAGAGTTCTTAGAGTTGGGTTGTTGGGCAAACCCAAGCTCACTCTATCTGGATATGTTGAACCATGAAAATGAGATTTTAGGATTAATGGGTGGGTTTTCACTAGAAGCGTTGATTTGTTGAGCCAACTCAAGGTCAAAGTGGACGAGAGGCAAAATTGGGTAGTGTACATCGGATGTACGCATCGAAGTTGATAACCCATGTGTGTGCATACATCAAAGTTGATAGCACTAGTCGATAGTTGCACTAAGATGGAAATGGTATGATTGATACTGCCGATTGAACTAAGGTGGCTTGTTGGGCAAACCAAGGTCATTTAGGAATGTGGGATATCTATCTATGATGCAATTGGTATGACCGATACCTCTGGATTGAACTAAGGTGACTTGTTGGGCAAACCCAAAGTCATTTTAGGAATGTGGGATATCGACCCACTAGGACATTATGTCATAATTTTTCTTGGATTAGTTATGAGGGTAATGGATTCTTTGAAACTAGTGGGAGCCATATGCATATCATTCAAGTCCTTATGATTATGCATTTATTACTATTCTAACATTCTTTCTCTCATCCTATATCCCTTTAGGTTGTTTGAAGATGACCTCCGGTGTGAACTAGCGCTCACTAATGGACTCGAACTAATTAAGCTGGACCTAATTTTCTTGATTGGTGAAAATCGAGAATTGTTCTCGGATCTGAGGAAGCTGGGCTATGTCTACATGTTCCACTTCACGATTCACTTCTTTGTTGATACTTGATGAGGATCGAGAAAGTTTATCATAGGCTAGTGAATATGGTGGCATCCTCTTCTTGGTTCAAAGAAAAGAATCTAAGAAGAAAGGTCTAAGAAACCGAAAGGAAGTGCATTAAGAAGAAAACCAAAGAAGCGCACCAAAGGAACTTGCTTCCATTGTGGCAAGGCAGCCCTTTGGGCGGGCTATAAAGTCTATCTGGATGAATTGAAGCGAAGAAGGCATCGGATGCCTCGACTTCTTCAGTATGTTTGTCATTGAGGTTATCTTGTTTACGATCATAACATATGGGTATTAGATACGGTTGTGGCTCACATATATGCAATGATATCGCGAGGCCTCGGGGACAATAGGCGACTCGTGAAGGAGAACTAGACTGCGTGTGGGAAATGGAGCAAGAGTTGTTGCATTAGCAGTAGGAACTTACTTTTGTCACTCCACTAGTGGGCTTGTAATCAAATTGGATGAATGTTATTTTGTACTGTATTAACAAAGAACATATTATGCATTTCTTGTTTAAATAGAGTGGTTTCCATTTGACTTTTAGTAACAATGGTTGTTCTATTAGTTTGAATGGAATGCTTTATAGTCTTGGTACATTATGCAATGGAATTTACATATTAGATATGTCACATCCAATTATGAATGTCAATGACACGAAAAGACATAAGCGAGATAATTTAAAATCAACTTACTTATGGCATTGTCTCCTTGGCCATATAAATGAGAGGCAGCATAGCTAAGCTCCATAAGAGTGGTAGTTTAGGGTCATTTGATTATGAATCATATGACACATGCGAATCTTGTTTATTAGGCAAGATGACTAAGTTACCCTTTAAGGAAGGGGTGAGCGGCGATGGAGTATTAGACCTAATACATTCGGATGTATGTGGTCCGATGTCCATCCATGCTAGAAGTGGTTATCTTTACTTCATTACCTTTATCGATGACTATTCTCGATATGGGTACTGTGTCGATGAGATACAAATTTGAAGCATTTGAAAATTTCAAACAATTGAAATGAAGTAGAAAACCAACTTGGGAAAAGTATCAAGACATTACGATCGATCGTGGTGGGGAATACTTAGACCAAGAGTTTTGGATTATCTCGAGATAATGGGATTTTATCTCAATGGACTCCTCCTTACACACCACAATATTGGTGTGGCGGAAAGGAGAAATCGAACCTTGTTAGACATAGTACGATCAATGATGGGCTTTGCAAAGTTACCAAAATCCTTTTGGGGGTATCTGTCGAGACAGCTATTTACTTGCTAAAAGCGAGTCCCATCAAAGGCAGTTGATGTTACTCCATATGAGATGTGGACTAACAAAGACCTATCTTACTCATTTGAAAGTTTGGGGCTGTCACGCTTATGTGAAGCGGACACGGTCGGATAAACTTGATCAAAGTCCCACAAGTGTTTGTTAGTAGGATAACCTAAAGAAACGAGGGGATATCGGTTCTACCTTGCGAGGAACAAAGGTGTTTGTTTCAAAGCATGCTGTCTTTAGAAAGAGTTTCTTTACAAGAAGGCGATTGGGAGCAAAATAGAACTTGAAGAAGTTCAAGATCTTGTGACAGAGCAGATCAATTGCTGAACTGGCCTCAACTCATACAGATGAAATGTAACGATTCAACCTTCTACAACACACGAAGTTCGTAGGTCACGTGGGATCGATCTGTTCTGAGAGATATGGATTTCGTGAAAGAGCAGGATGACGTGTTGCTCATAGAAGATAATGAGCCTACCACCTATGAAGAGGTTACGAAGAGTTGAGTCTCGAAAATGGCTTCATGCCATGAAAACCGACATGGATGGTAATGTAATTACCTATAAAGCAAGGCTTATGGCTAAAGGTTTTCGTCAAAGACAAGGAGTTGACTCTGACGAGACCTTGACCCGATAGCAATGCTTAAATCCATTAGAATACTATCAGCCATTGCCACTCATTATGATTATGAGATATGGCAAATGGATGAGAAGACGACTTTCTAAATGGAAATCTAGGCGAGGATGTGTATATGACACAACTGAGGGCTTCACCTCTATGATGGCGAAAAGGTATGCAAGCTTGAAATCCATCTATGGATTGAAGCAAGCATCGAAGTTGGAATATCCGTTTGATGAGGTAATCAAAGAGTTTGGTTTCTCCTGAAAATCCGGATGAATCTTGTGTGTATAAGAAGGTCAATGGGACTGCAATCGTTATTCCTTGTGCTATATGTGGATGACATATTATTACTAGGAAGCGATGTCTCTATCTTTGCAATCAATCAAGATTTGGTTGTCGAACAATTTGCCATGAAAGACGGTGAAGCAACTTATATCCTTGGGATAAGGATCTATAGAGATAGATCAAAAGGTTGCTTGGTCTTTCACAATCAACGTACATAGACAAGATGCTAAAGAGGTTTAGCATGGAGCAATCCAAGAGGGTACCTTCCGTGACTCGTGGGATAACACTCTCGAAATCTATGTGTCTAAGACCTGCAGATGAGAGGATGCGCATGAATATGATCTGTATGCATCTGCTGTAGGATCTATCATATATGCTATGCTATATACGAGACCCGATGTATCATATGCTCTAAGTGTTACGGCAGATACCAATCGGATCTGGTGAGGATCCTTTGGGTGGCTATCAAGAATATCCTTAAGTCTTGCGGGGACTAAGGATGTTTTCTTGATATATGGGGATGGAGATCTCCAGTGGCGGGTATCTGATGCAGATTTTCAATCGATAAGGATGATTCCAAATCCCAATCAGGTTATGTATTCACCTGAGCAATGAGGCGATCGGTTGGAAGAGTTCAAACAAGAGGCATTGCCGATTCAACAACCGAGGTAGAGTACATTGCGCTTGAAGCGTGAAAGGCGGTTTGGATCGAAGTTCATTCTTGAACTTGGTGTGGTTCCTAGCGATGATGGGCCCATCTGATTGTATTGTGACAACAATGGGGCTATTCTTGTGCGAAGGAACCAGGTCTCATCAACGATCAAACACGTACTCCACAAATATCATTTGATAAGGAGATCATAGGGCGTGGTGATGTCGGATCGAGAGAGTTCCACCGGAGCGAATATTCTTGATCCGTTGGCGAAGCCATTGTCTCAAAAGAGTTTTGATTCTCATGTACTACGCCTTTATGGTATTAGATATCAAAGCGATTGGCTTTAGGTCAAGTAGGAGATTGTTAGAGTAGTGCCTAAAAGGCAATCGCCTTTAGCGCATTTATACAAATTTGTATGCGATCTTTATAAATAAATAAAGAAAGGCATATTTCATTAATTTGTTGTTCATTATTTATGAGCCGATATAGATCTGTAATCAAATTAATGAAGTCCATGATATATGACATAGCATGAAGGAAATTATGATGTGATCACACTCTTGAGATTCCTATCATGTGCAATTATGTCATTATCTAAATTATCCTAGTCATAGGATTCTTGAGGCGGGACATCGATGTCCGGAAAGACTAACACATCTCGTGCTCCTTGATTTGATCAGCGGTGGATCTTAAGCTGTAAATATGAGATATTTAGGGTTGAGATGTGGATGCTTACTAGAGGTAGTAAGTACATTGGATGACTGCCATGAGATCATCATATGGATGTCTATTCAATGTCGGTGATAATCTCATCATAGCGATAGATGCAGTATCCTTAGACTTGAGGTGCTCGAGGATATCTTGGATCTTGATTACGTGCTGACTCCATTCCTTGTTGCCTTCGAGAGGTCGCTCATAGGGTGGTGCTTGGAGTGCGACTTGAGGTATTGAAGGTAATTGAGTAGTCAATAAAGTTCACCATACGTGATAGCGAAGATGATACCAATGGGCTCTTGTCGGGTCATTACTTGAAGTCTCTGGCGGAACACATATGTCATGAAGAGTGACTTGTGACATATTAAGTAATGAGTCCCGGACAAGAAGCGATATCACTTGGACTAGATTTGACATAGTCGATCTAGTGAGAGTTGACACATTGCCCATACTCATAACCAAGTGGGGTATAGCATGGTAAAAGAGCGAATTGCCGATAATTGTCTATAGAAAGGTTAAGTGATATGGTTCATGATGAATATATGTTCATTAAATCAAACCAATTACTTTCGGTCAATTGGGGGTCATGATGTGTTGCTAGATACGCTAATGACTTGCTTGGATTAAGTCTTAATCTAAGTGGCCAACATAACAAGGAACCTAATGGGTCACAGCGTAAGAGTGTCTCGGAGAACTTCGTAAAATAGTTTTGAGACGAGTTCGATAAAGGAGAGCAATCGGATTAAATGGATCGATGAGATCGAGATATGTCCCGATGAGATTGCGACATCGATATTCTGAAAACCGTTTCCGTGGATTTTCCCATCTAGGGACTCGGTAGGCGGTAGGGCCGACCCAGTGTGGTGGACCACTTGACATTTATTTATATATATATATATATATATATATATAATTAATTAAAAATTAATTAATATATATATATATATGTATATACGTGGAAGATGGAGAGGAGGAAGCTTTATCATTAAGCTTTATATATATATATATATATATATATGTGAAGGAAGCGTGGAAAGGTTTTCTCCTTGCATTTAATATCTTTAATTACATTAAAGACAAATGGCAAATAGAAAAAGTAAGTGATGATGGTGGTTGAAAGATGAGAGTGGAAGAGAAAAGGGTTTTCATGCTTCCTTTTCATAGATACGATAATCATCTCTTCTTCATCTTTAATGAAGACTTATGGAGAAATGGAAGGAGGATGATGCGTGGATGAAGAATAAGAAGGAGGTTTTGTGAAAACCTAAGTGTGAGAAAGGAGGAGAGATCGTGGGTTTTGAAAAGAGTTTACAAATCCTAAGGTTTGATCTCTTCTTCATCTTTCATCGAGATCATCTTCTCGATCTTGAAGTTCCTCCAAGTTCCATCGTGACTCGAGCTCTCTGAACAAAGGTAAGATCTAGCAGGTCTTTAATTTGTTACAGCTATTCCGGGTCAAAGGGTTTGTCGGTTAGGTTCTCCGATCTCTGCGTGGATACCGTTAGAGGCGGTCTCCTTTGATCGTTCGTTTTGAGTTTGTTATATATATACATGGATCACGGCTTTGGGAAGGTCCGGAACAAAAAATTTGTTTTCACTGCCGTGGGCATGTGATGCTCTGCAAGGATTTTCTACATTCTTGAGTTGATCGTTAATGGTGATTTTGAGTTGCTCTTTGGGTTAGAAAGATAGTATAAGACTTGATCTAAGGTTTAGATGTGTTGCATTTGGTTGAGGGAAGGATTGAAATCGGAAAATGCAGGAAAAATGGGGTTCGGAGTCGCCTCTCCGTCACGTCGCGGCGTGCACAAATGATGTGCACGCCGCGGCACACAAATGTGCACGTCACGATGTACACATTTGTGCTCGTCGCGTCGAGCCGAGCTTCGCCCTGGCGAGCCCGATGATGGACCCACCCCACCAGTGGGTGTTTGCGAGTTATCTTTACGCGAGTGTTCTTGGGTTATATCGCGTCATCAACCTGTCGATATTGTCCTCATTGATCATGGGTGAGCCGCGGCTCGAACCCGTGACCTCGAGTTTATAAGCTTCCACATGCTGCGCCTCTTACCATTTGGCTAAGTAGGTTTTATAGCTTCCACATGCTCGCCTCTTACCATTTGGCTAACTCGCCTCTTACCATTTGGCTAAGTAGGTTTTATAGCTTCCACGTGCTAGCCTCTTACCATTTGGCTAACAGCCAAATGGTAAGAGCAAGCTTATATAAACTATAAAACTCATCAGGTTTGAGTCGTGGCTCGCCCACCACCAAAGAGGACAATCTTGATTAAGGTTGGATGCTTGCGGTATAACCCATAACACTACTTGTGATATAACACTGCAAACACTACGGGTGGGGGTGGGTGCAACATTAAAAGGATGTGAAATCAAATGTAGCACCCCAACTCCCGCGAGACCCGAACCCGACATCTACAATGACATCCGAGCCCATGACCCGCGAGGGTGGCATTCTAGAGCAGGCAATCACAATTTAAAACTCATTATAAAATTTTTCTTCCAAAAACGTTTTAACGCGCGGAAATCAATACACACTCTGGGCCCGACATATCACAAAAACATTTTCAAATACAAAACACTCTCAGTTATTAATTAGCACTCAACAAGGTGTTGAATCAATGACATAAGGAAAGGCATGACCCAACTGGGCTCGATGCCATTTACGAACACAATTCAAATCAAAATCTCAACACACTATTACATTTATTAAGCTAGGGCCCACCAAACAAAACACTGCACTCATGCAGATGTGGCGACATCGATCCCGACCCGCTACTCGCCTTGCTAGCAACGATCATACTCCCGTTAGTCTAACGGGTACTCTTCGATTCTGAAAATAGATGCAATGTTGGGTGAGTTTGCGAACTCAATGAAAACCATCATCGATGGTTCACCCAACTCATGCATTCACAATCAATTCACATTGAGCTCATATATCACATTCCAAATTAGCCATGCTTACCAAAATATTGGGCTCAAAAGCCTATATAAATATTCGTATATGTAATGTATATAGCTCGACAATCGTTGGGACACGAAGCCATATATACGCTGAGCCATAGCTCAAACATTGGGCTCAAGCCCTAAAGCTCATATAGCTCGATGGTTGCACGGTCCTGTTAAAGCTCTTTTATCTGTCGATCATCTTTTTATCTCGACATCTTGTTATGCATGTATGCACATGTCCACTTTACAATACATGCATTATATTAGAATTCCATATACCTAATTCTCACCATTTGAAATCAATTATGAATAATTTATACACGATCAACACTTCTATATCACAGTCCAACTATCCCGAACACCCATGGTCCGAAATCAATCAAATCAAACACATATAATCCGTCCTTAACTCCACATGGCATATTTGCATAAAATTAAACACATAAAGGTTGAGAAACCAACTAGGTTACTCACCTGCACTTCCGAAACTACTGACACGGAAGTCTCAACACTGCCCGTGGAATTGCTCCATCGGTGCCTTTAAAATAATCAGAAAAATCGAATATCACTCATTGCACAATTTTCAATATTCAAAAATGCAAATATAGCAAATACACTGAGTACTGTACATGTTATGACATTCCCTAAATTTTCCCAATTCGATCACTTTCACTCTAATTCATAGCAAAAATCCAATTACCATGAGTCAATAGACTAATATCCAATTCTTTGCAGTCACCTTCCAATTAAAATCACAATCACTATTTATTGTCACTAGATTCCCATAATCATCGAATTAAAATCCGAAATTTCATCTTATCAATTCAAATTCTTAATCTCTAAATTCCAATTAATCACTTAGAAAACAATTCAATTGAAATCAAATCTCAAATTCATTACTTGTAACAATCATCTTAAAAATCACTTCATTTCATTCTCCCAGATTGAAATTCCTAGTCTCAGAAATTCAATTGATCCATAGTCAATCCATTAGAAACTAATCCTCCAAATTCATAATCTCCACATTGAATTTAATCCATAACTAATAAAATCATCAATTTCCTAAATCCCAATTTCGAAAACCTAAAATTCCAATTTTTCCCCA
The DNA here is from genome assembly GCA_029891385.1 of Erythroxylum novogranatense. Classification (NCBI taxonomy): domain Eukaryota; kingdom Viridiplantae; phylum Streptophyta; class Magnoliopsida; order Malpighiales; family Erythroxylaceae; genus Erythroxylum; species Erythroxylum novogranatense. Next base: position 107,796,081 of record CM057225.1, on the reverse strand, counting down.
AAAAAAGAATTCCTCGCCGCGACGAGCTCCTCGTTTCTTTGCTTCTTCGTCATTCTGCATTGCAATGAAACACGCCATCATCGCCCTTGGCGTGCGTCATGACAGCACGCCGTTCGTTCGCTTGTGAAGACGCCATTAGCGCCGCGTCGTGGCGTCTTGGATGAAATTCGCTCACACAGCGTGTTCTTCGTCTTGTGCTTGTGGCGTGATCGCAAACGCATCAAACCGAAATTTCCAGTTTCTCGGATATTCAATCCATCCAAATCCATTCTAAACACTCTCAATCAGTTTTAAACCTTAAACCCAACTTATTTCTAACCTCAACTCATCATTTAACTCACTTCTCTTCAGAAACCCAAATCAAAATCAACGAAACCCTATCATCGACATTTTCCAATTTCTAAACAATTTCTTACTCAAATCTATGATCAAATAGCATAAACAAGTATAAACTTACTTGATTCAAGCTAGAAACCTTCGAAAATCCTCCAAGAATTTCAACTCCACGTTCAATTACACCCACGACCATCGATGATGACGATGAACATTTAAGATTATCTTAAGCTTATATATATATATATATGATCATCTACCACATGTCCAATTCTTAGGGTCTAACAATTCCGATTCTTATTATATTTTTCTCCCAATTTCGCAACAACCATAAATAAAAATTCCCAAAATCATAATTCAAATTGTTTCATATCAATTATCAATCAATCACGGACCCGAAATCCGGTTTATCAGTCACTATACCATTTTTCCGGTCCGGACTCGATTCTCTAAAAATTCCAGAAAAATTTCCATAAATTCACAAAATTAGGAATTGCATATTCCTACACTCCAATCTCATAATCCAATTCTCTAAATTCAATTTTTCTCATTCCAATTCATATACAAAACTCATTTATACACTTTTCGCACAAATTTTCAATTTCCACAATTCAATCGGGAAATGTCATACATGTACGCATATTCATATACTTATGCCATAAATAATCATTTACTGATGACTATAGAAACTATAATGCATGAAGAATTCACATTTGCCTGTACTTTAACCTGACCCGATCCAATTTACAAATATACCCGTCACTCCGGTAACGGGATGTTACACCCAGGTTGTCCAAAGTTAAATTTTTGGTATTTTTTTTGGGCATATTTTTTGGTGTAGATGTCTAATTGAGGTAATTGTTGATTCATTGTGAACTAGAGATTAAGGGCTACAAGTTGTATGAAGAAGGGAAGTTCGGAATTTGCCTCGAAGGGTTTGGAATTTTAGGAGGAGGTCGAATATAGACTTTTAGTGCTTTATTTTGGACTTCCAAGCTTTGAATATTTTTTTGGATATTGATTGAATGGAAACTTGGTTTGTTTTAGTAAACCAAGCTGACCCGATTCCATCGCAAGAGAAAGGACACCAGTGAGTCAGATACTCAAGCGATATTAGGTGGGTAATGTACTTATAGTTATTGTGTGACTAGGCAATTTCTTGCCTATGTATGAATATATGTTATATGTTATGTTTGTTTAAACATGATCATTTGAATGATTTTGATTTCTTATACTTTGAAAGAATTATGAGAATGGATAGCATTAACTTTTGATTCTGAGCATGTTATGCCTCGACTTCGGTCATGGCATTTTGACTAAATGCAAAGTATGAAAGCATACCATATGATAAAATGATTATGAGCATGATTATATGCGTTTGTTTGGGCGAGAGTGGAACCATTTACGTTAAATCACGTGCGTCGACAAGAGCCTTCTCCCGGCTGCCGCTTGTGGCCTATGATTTTCGAATGGACTCATTTCATTCAGGGTGTAAACTTCGGTTTCTCCCTTTTGTTTCCATGGAACCCTCGAGCCATTGTGATGTGCATTGCATATGCGAATTATTCATTGTGAAGCATACTTTGTGACATATTTGTGAGTTGAACTAACTATGCTGAATGCGTGTATTATTGGCTTAACATGTAAAAGCTAGGATTGATGTAAGCACATATATAATATATATACATTCATATGCTTGAATTTGTGCTAATTGCCGATGGCTATAATTATATTAGCCACTGAGCTGTGAAGCTCAACCCATTATTTTCCTCCTCAGGTGCAACTTAGGACATCAGTTGATCCTTGCCAGGCATCGAAGAACTCCGCAGTAGTTAGAGATCATTGTACTAAGTTAGTGTTTTAGTTGGCCCCCGAGCATGTCATCATGGAGCATATTTCATGTATTTTGGATTTAGACTTATTTTTATTATGTATGGTTGATAACACTTGTTGAACTTCTTTTGGATTGTAATGGCATGAAGCCCTTTAGTTACGGGGTGTTTAATTCATGTTTTGAATGCATGTGTAAGCGTTTGATTGTATGAGAATGTTTCTGTGTGTGTGAATTATGAATCAAACTACGTATGGATGTTGGGATCGGGTCCGATGTGTTTGGGAGCTCGTCGCTAGCGCAGCCCGAGGGGCCACCTAGGGATTAGGGATCCGGGACCCGGGCCCAACATGCAAAACAATTCTAGGGTTTAATCTAACCACAACACAATGAAATGAAGCTAAATTTACCAAGACTTGCTTCAAATCTGTCGAAAATCTTCTAGGATTAAAAGCCCCTAATTCTTTTCTTCTTCCCCAAGCTCCATAGCAACTCTCCCTTTCTTCTCTTCACTTTTCTTTCTTTCTCTTCTAATTTCCTTCTCTTAAATCTAAAGGGAAGACAATGACCAAATTGCCCCTCCTAGCAAAGCCTTAACCTATCCATCTCAAGTGATCTTCCTATTTTTCCCTCAAACCTTTTTTATCCTTTCAACCTCATTTACACCACACTATACTCACTTAAATCTCAATTTTCCCTTAATACTTCCAATTTAATCCAATTAAACCATAAATCACATAATGAGTACAGTTCATGCATAATAACATCAATTAGAAAATTTTGGGCCCAACATTTCTCCCCCTCTTAAAAAAAATTTCGTCCTCGAAATTATTACTTGAATCATCGAAGAGATGCGGATACTTTTCCTTCATGGCTTCTAATGGCTCCCAAGTAGCCTCCTCCACCGAATGATTCCTCCACAGGACTTTGACTAGCTAAACTGTCTTGTTCCTGAAGACCTTGTCCTTTATATCCAAAATCTGCACTAGAAGCTCCTCATAGCTCAAATCATCCCTCAGTTGAACCTCACTCGTCTGAATGATATGAGAAGGATCCGATCGATATCTCCTCAACATGAAAACATGAAACACATCATGAATCTGAGACAATTCCGGAGGTAACGCCAACCTGTAGGCAAGTGGTCCAATCCTCTCAAGAATTTCATAAGGACCCACATACCTCGGACTCAACTTACCCTTCTTGCCAAATCTCATTACTTCTTTCCAAGGAGACGTCTTAAGGAACACTTTCTCACCGACTTCAAACTCCATCTCCTTTCGATGCGCATCAATGTAACTCTTCATCCTATCCTGTGCTGCCTTAAGTCGCTGCTTAACCAGATTGACTTTATCAACAGTCGTCTGAATCAATTCCGGTCCTACCAATTTCCTCTCTCCTTCTTCGTCCCAACAAATCGGAGTTCTACATCTCCTCCCATACAAGGCCTCATATGGAGCCATCTGAATGTTCGAATGGTATGAATTATTTTAAACAAATTCGGCCAATGGCAAATGCTCATCCTAAGCTCCTATGAAATCCATCACACATGCTCTGAGCATCCCCTCAAGAGTCCGAATGGTCCTCTCAGACTGACCATCCGTCTGAGGGTGAAAAGTTATACTAAAATTCAACTTAGTCCCTAAAGCTTCCTGCAAACTGCCCCAAAATCTCGAAGTAAACCGAGGGTCTCTATCAGACACAATCGAATCCGGGATCCCGTGCAACCTCACTATCTCATCAATGTACTTCTTTACTAGCACATGCAAAGAATCAGTCTGCTTAATTGCCAAAAAATGAGCTGACTTCGTCAATCAATCCACAATGAACCAAATGGCATCATGCTTCCTACTAGACCTGGGCAATCCCATCAGAAAATCCATAGTCACCCTCTGCCACTTCCATTCGAGATGGACAATGGCCTCAACTTTCCTGAAGGTGCTTGGTGCTCAGTCTTAACTTGCTGACACAATATACACTTACTTACATACTCTACTACGTCCCTCTTCATACCTTTCCACCAAAAATGCTCTCTCAAATCCCTGTACATCCTGGTGCTACCTGGATGCATGGCATAAGGTGCATTGTGTGCCTCATCCAAAATCTCATCTTTTAATTCCTGAAAATCTGGGATACAAAGCCTATTCCCTACTATCATAAGTCCATCATCTCTCACCTCTACTTTAGAAATCTTACCATTCTGAATTTCCTCTCTGAGCTTGCTCAAATCTGCATCTTGTGCCTGCAACTCTCTAACTTTCTCCCTGAGTATCGGTCTCACTCGGAAGTTAGCTAGAAAGCAATCGGACTCCTCCTGCTTCAAGCTTATCTTAAGCTTGGTCATTTCTTCCAACAAAGGCAAATAAACAGGTCGAACATGAGGAATTGAAGACTTCCTACTCAAAGCATCCGCCACTACATTGGCCTTGCCCGAATGATACTCGATCAGCAACTCATAATCCTTAAGCAACACAATCCACCTTCGCTGTCTCAAATTCAGTTCCTTTTGGCTCAGCAAGTACTTGAGACTCTTATGATCGTTAAAGATCCTCGTCTGAACTCCATATAGATAATGCCTCCAAATTTTCAAAGCAAAGATCACGGCTGCCAACTCCAAATCATGTGTCGGATAGTTCAACTCATATGGCTTCAATTGCCTTGAAGCATAAGCTATCACGCTGTCTCCCTGCATCAATACACAACTAAGACCCTTCCTCGAAGCATCACTATACACAGTATAGCCCTCATCTCCAGAAGGCAGAATCAAAATCAGAACACTTGTCAATTTGTGCTTGAGCTCCGCAAAACTCTTCTGGCATTCATCACTCCAGACAAACTTCTGATTCTTCCTCAGTAACTTAGTTATCCGAGCAGATATCATGGAGAATCCCTCCATAAATCTCCTGTAGTAACCTGCCAAACCCAGAAAACTCCTCACCTCTGCTACATTCTTCGGTGCTTCCCAATTCACCACAGCTTCTATTTTCTTTGGATCCACATGCACTCCTTTTTCTGAAATTACATGTCCAAGAAATGCAACTTCTCTCAGCCAAAATTCGCACTTATCGAATTTGGCATACAACTCGTTTCTCCTCAATGTCTCCAAAGAAATCCTCAAATGCTCTTCATGCTCCTCATCACTCTTGGAATAGACCAATATATCATCAATAAAGACAATGATAAATTGGTCCAAGAATGGCTTAAAGACTTGATTCATCAAATCCATAAAGGCTGCAGGGGCATTCGTCAATCCGAAGGGCATAACCAAAAACTCAAAATGCCCATACCGTGTCCTGAAAGTAGTCTTTGGAACATCCGACTCCTTTATCCTCAACTGATGACAACCTGATCTCAAGTCTATCTTGGAGAAGATTTTCACCCCTTGCAATTGATCAAACAGATCATCAATGCGTGGGAGCGGATATTGGTTCTTCACAGTGACCTGATTCAGCTTCCTGTAATCCACACACATCCTCAACGATCCATCTTTCTTTTTCACAAAAAGGACTAGAGCTCCCCAAGGTGAAGAGCTCGACCTTATGTACCCTTTCTCTAATAACTCCTCAATTGCTCCTTAAGCTCCTTCAATTCCGCCGGAGCCATCCGGTAAGGTGGAATTGAAATCGGTGTCGAACCTAAACAAGCTCAATGGGAAACTCAATTTCCCTAGGCGGCGGTAGTCCTGGCAATTCTTAGGGAAAGACATCCGAGAATTCCCTGACTACTGGAATATCCTCTAACTTCCCTCTATCTGCTCTTGAGTCTACCACATAGGCCAAAAATGCCTCACATCCCTTCCTCATCATCTTTTCTGCTATCAAAGCGGAAACAATTCTGGGCGGACTTGCTTTTTGTCCGCTGAAAACACCACTCTTCTTCGTTATCCAATTTAAATTCCACTGTCTTTTGCTTACAATCCAGACGGGCGTTGTACCTCTCCAATGTGTCCATACCCAAAATCACATCCAATCCTCCCATCTTCAGTGGCATTAAGTCCACCACTAGAAGTTCACCACCAATACATATCTCACAACCTCTATACACTTGACTAACAATAATATATTGGCCGATTGGAGTACTCACCATCAGTGGAGTATCCAATGGGCTCAAATAGCTATCACACACAATTCTACTCGAAGAAACAAATGAATAAGTAGAACCCGGATCAATCAAAGCAATCACATCCTCAAAAAATAATTTAACCATACTAGTGACAACATCTGGAGCGGTCTCTGCATCCTCTCGAGTCATTGCAAACACCCTAGATGGTGCCTGTCTCCTGGGTCTCCCTGGAATGTTCACCCTCTTGGCCGCATCAAACTACCCACTTCTGTTGCAGTCCTCTGTCCCACAGTCTCTGTTCTCCTAGAAGCTTGCATCTGTGATCCCTCTCTTCTGGACGGCTTGGGACACTTTCTAGCCAAGTGTCCTTTGTTTCCATAATTGAAGCATGCTCCTTTTAATCTGTAGCATTCTCCTCCATGAAAACTACCACAATGCTCACACTTAGGGACGGATGACCTGTCCCCATCTCCCTTTCTGTTGCCTCCCACCGTAGAGGCCTGATGAGAATAAGCAGGAGTCCTCATCTGTCTATACCTACTTGCACCACTGCTCCTCTCCTCAGACTGAATAGAAGCTCCTAACACTCCTGTCAGGCATAGGGGTACTAGTACTACCTCACTTCTTGAACTGTTCTCTTCCTTTTCTCTTTTTGTTCATAGCACTCTTGATATTCTCTATGTTTTCAACCCTCAGTGCCGCTTCAACCAACTGTTGAAAATCACAAAAATTCTGCACCACTACCTTCTCTCTGATGACAAGATGCAAACCCGATTCAAACCTACGGCACTTAGTTGCCTCACTCAACATCAACTCTAAAGCATACCTCGCCAACTGAGTGAACCGACGCTCATACTCGCTCACTGACATCTCCCTCTGGGTGAGGCTCAAAAACTCCCTCTGCTTTTGCTGAATGTACACCTCTGACAGATACTTCTTCTTATAGGCAACTAAGAAGTCCTTCCATGCCAACCCTACTGGTCTCCTCTAACTCCCTGGCACAGTCTCCCACCAATGCAGAGCATCACCTTGAAGCAAGCTTGTAGCATACACAACTCTCTCATCATCCTCACACTCCATCTGATCTAACACTCTCTTAGTCTTTCTCAACCAAGTCTCGGCTTCTTCTGGATCTGTTATCCCGTAAAAGTCGACTACTCCATACTTCCACAACTTGTCAAACCGTCTCCCCTTCTTAATTGGGGCTGAAACAGAAGGCTGTGGCATCTGACCCATAGCCTGAACAAACGCCTGAGTAAATGCCTGGAATAACCTCGGATCCAGCGGAGACACTTGCTCCTGCAAAACTGGCGACTCCTGAGTCTGCGATGGCATAAGCTCACTACCTAACCCTACAGAAGCCTCAGCATTTCCAGGGGCTAAAGACTCATCAGTCCTCTCCTCTCTTGTTGGAGAGTCAGGTGCAACTGATCCTTGTAGAACTCCTCGTGTCCTTCTACGAGGTGGCATCGTACTCCTTCAAATATAAACACTAAGGATTAGCTACATGGCAATCTTAATTCCTACAAGTATGCATGATATGCATGTCACCTAATGCAATCAATCAATGCAACAAATAATCATATACCAAACAATTCATCCTACTATGCATTCTAAGCCGAGGACATATAACCTAAAGCTCTGATACCAAACATGTTGGGCTCGGGCCCCTAATTCCCTATCCCGAGGTGGCCCCTCGACCTCTCTCCACGGCGATCACCTAAGGGCTGCGCCGCAGCGAAGGATTGGCTCACCGCGGCGAGATCTCCGAATTTTGGACCCGTCCCCAACATCTATACAAATTCATACAACACATACATTCTCCTTATTATACATATTATTATAGACATAATCATTCTAGCTATAAGATAATCACCCCAATTACAAAAGACATCATGTCATTTCAATCTGTAGAAATTAAACAAGCATTCTCAATACGACACATTACATATTAAAGTGTAAATCCAAAATAAAATACATGAGAATGCCCAATGATGATATGCTTGGTGGGCTAACCAAAAATACTAACTTAATGCAATGATCTTTAACTATTGCGGAGTTCTTCAATGCCTGACAAGGATCAACTGATGTCTTGAGTTGCACTTGAGAAGTGAAAAGTAATGGGTTGAGCTACACAACTCAGTGGCTAATATAATTATAGCCATTGGTAACTAGCACAAATTCAGGCATATGTATGTATATAGATATACATGCAACATTTCTAGCACTCACATACTATCCAAGCAATTTACGCATTCAGCATAATTAATTCAACTCACAAAACATGTCAGAAGTATGCTTCATAGTGAACAGATCAAGTATTCAATGCACATCACACAACTTGAGGGTTCCATGGAAACAAAAGGGAGAAACCGAAGTTTACACCCTGAACAAAAGACTCCAAGGAACTATTCTTCATTCAACAAGTAGCACATGATGATATTTTTCAAGAATTATAGTGGCTAACACTATAAGGCAAGCATAGACAACATTTTATATTTAGTTTCAAGGTTCACCTAAAGTAATTTTCATGAAGTTCCAAACTCTTTAGCATAAGTTTGAAACCTTGTCTATGAAAAGTAATGAATCAGTGCAAGATTTCTTATTTAGAGTGGTGACTATCACAAGTCAAATCAGAGCATATGGAAACCAAATAACTTATCAAAATGTTGTTTCAAAGGTTATACAAATTTTAAATCCCAATTTTGATCATGTTTTAGCTACAATTTAAGAATCTAAAGATTTGTCAAAGTTCTCACTAGACGAATTGATGGGATTTTGCAATCTCACGAGGTAAGGATCAATCACATCTAAAAATCATCAAACTCAAAAGAATCTAATAAGGCAACAGGAAGACGTCATGGTAAATGCTCATTTTGTGGAAGAGGTCGTGGCAGAGGCAAAGATAGAGCTTTAAAATAATGGTAGTAGCCTACCAATGATCAAAAGGGAAACAAAAGCAACATTCAATGTTACAATTGTAAAAAGTACGGGCATATGAAAGAAGATTATTTGCTTAAAAAGAAACAAGTGAACTTTGTGGAAGAAGCTAGTGAAGAAAGTAAGTTATTTATCGCCCATTATGATACTAATGAAGTTCAAAGTGATATGGGGTCCGTAGATAATGGTTGTTTCAATTACATGACTGGCATAAAATAAATATTTAGAGAGCTTGATGAAACTCTAAAGATGAATGTTAAGCTTAGAGATGATAAAGATATTCAAGTTGAAGGAAAGGCACTATTTATACATAACTAGCCAAGGTAACACTATACTTACAATGTTCAATTTGTACCTAGAATAGCACATAATTTGTTAAGTTTAAGAAAATTGATAACTGGTAAATATTCAATCCTATTTGATGATGAAGCATGTGATTAAATGTAAAAGTTCAAGTCAAATCATGGATAAAATTCATATGACCATAAATAGGATGTTTCCACTTGATGTTTCAAATTTGAATAATTTTTCCTTAGTTACTGGAGCATCAAATGGCTCAAAGTTATGACACTTGAGGGGCATCTTCATGTCAAAGTTTTAACCTTGTTGGAGCATAAAGGTATGATTTTTTGACTCCCAAAAATCAAGTCCCTTGATTTTTGTGAGAGTTGCATTTATAGGAAACAAACTAAAAGGTCATTTCCAATTATAAAGGCTAGGAGAGCTTCATCTTGTCTTAAATTGATATATGCTAACTTGTGTGGGCCTATGAACAATGAATCATTAAGAGGAAGTCTTTATTTTTTTACTTTTTACTAATGATTTTAGTCGAATGAGCTGGGTTTACTTTTTGAAATTCAAATCAAAAGCACTTGAGAACTTCAAGAAATTCAAGACTTTAATAGAGAAACAAAGTGAGTCTTGCATAAAAGCTCTTTTTATAGATAGAGTTGGTGAGTTTTTGTCAAAAGAATTTAATCAATTTTGTGAAGAACATGGAATTCACAATGAATTAATAGCACCAAATACACCAGAGCAAAATAGAGTGGTAGAATGCAAGAACCGTACTGTTGTAGAGATGGTGAGAAGTTTATTAAAAAGAAAGCGACTTCCAAATCAATTCTAGGCAGAAGTAGTTTCTACCTCATTGTATTTGCTGAACATTTGTCCTATAAAAGTTTTCCATAATCAAACTCCACATGAAGCTTGGAAAGGTATAAAACCTTCAACAAGCCACTTGAAAGTTTTTAGTTGTATTACTTATGCTTTGATAAATGCAAAAACTCATAAAAATTGGATGAAAAATCTAAAAAATGGATTTTTATTGGTTATTGTCTTGATTACAAAGTTTATAAGCTATATAACTCTCTTAGTGGCAAGATCAATATTAGCAAAATGTAACTTTTAATGAAGAAGTAAGCTGGAATTCGAGTGACAGTAGTCGTAAAAATCAAGCTAAAGTTGTAGTTCCACTTCAAACAACTTCAAGTTGTCCCTTCTCTTTAACTGCAAGTAGAGATATTCCACCAAGTTCGTCTTACACCCCGATTTGACCAGCTTCAGCTACTACAAATAGTAATGGCAGCACCTCAACATCGTCAACTAAGTCTTATAGTGAAATACCTTTAAAGAAATCCAGATCTTTAAAAGAGATTTATAAATATGGTGCATTTGCTTTACTTGTATCAAATCTTACAACATACGAATAAGCAACAAAGGGGGAAGAGTGGCAAAATACAATGAAGGAGGAACTCATAGCTATAAAGAGAAACAAAACTAAGAGCTAATTGATTTACCAGGAAGTGAAAACGTTATTGGCCTGAAGTGGATATTAAAACAAAGTACAATACAGATGGGAATATAACAGAAGCACAAAGCTCATCTTGTAGTTAAAGATACGCACAATAGCAAGGTGTTGACTTTGTAGAAACATTTTTTCCAGTTGCACAATTTGAAATAGTAAGAATTTTTCTGGCCTCAGCTACTTAATTGAGGTAGCATATTTATCAGTTTGATGTAAAATTAGCATTCTTAAATGGTGAGTTAGAAGAGGATGTGTATGTTACTCAACTTGAAGGTTTTGTAGTAAGAGGCAAAGAAACAAAAGTTTACAAAGTGAAGAAGGCACTTTATAGGTTAAAGCAAGCTCTAAGGGCATGTTATAGCAATATTGACTTCTGTTTTTTGTAAAACGGGTTTGTAAAAAGTAAAAATGAGCTCACTCCTTACTTAAAGAAGACAAATAAAATGATCTTCTTTTAGTATGTCTTTTTCTAGATGATAAAATATATATAGCCTCTAATCAATCTCTTGTAGCTGACTTTAAGTCTAGTATGATGAGTAAATTTGAAAAGTCATAGATACGTTTGTTGCATTATTTTCTTGGCCTTGAAGTGATGCAAAAAGAAGATGGAATATTTACTTCTCAAATGAAATATGCAATATTTGACAAAAAAAAAGAACTTCAAGGAATTTTTTCACTCTTGGCTTAGGTGCAATTTTATGGTGTTCAAAGAAACAAGCAACAACAACATTATCATCTTCAGAGGCAAAATATATGGCTACTACCTCCTTAGCTTGTTAATGCATTTGGCTTAGAAGGCTTCTTACTGAGATGCAGTAAAAGCAAAAAGGTATTATTGAAATTTATTATGATAATAAAGCTGCAATTACATTGAACAAGAATCATGTATTCTATTGAAAAACAAAGAAGATAGACATATGCTTACATTTCATTCGTGATTTGGTGGAAAATGGTGAAATAGTTATGAAGTTTTGTAAAAAAGAACAATATATTCACAAAGGCGATAACATATAATCTCATAAGCATGTGATATTTAGGTCATTGTTTGGTGTAGTAATTTTGAATCAAGGGCAAGTGTTAAAGGTTGATTTAAAATTTGTTTCGACACAGTTTTTTTTTTTTTCACTTGCTTGTTCCTTACCTTTTAGGATTATGGGTAGTGGGAGTAGTAAAAATAAGGTATGTTATATAGTAGGATTTATTTCTGATTTTTTTTATTTTTTAAATGTCATTGTAAACCCTATACAAAGGCATCCGTTTCAGAATAAATATGAAGTGCATTATACAATATTTATGTGACTCTTTGCTACTTTGTTTCTTGTGCGTTCTATGTATCTCCAACACTCGATCAATATAGTCCCAAAGAGACTCTTCATTCCATTCTCTGTGTTGCCATTTGCTACTGCATGACCTACCGTTGGGGAGTAAAGGTCCAAATCATCTTCTGATTCCTTTTTTTCAGGCTTAAAAACACCATGAACAATTCTGTAATATTATGGAATATAAATAAGTTTCTATTTTCTTATTAGATTTTGTTTTCACCATCTCTATTATTAAGGATGGGTTTCGGGTTTCCTCCAGTTTGTATTGTACAAGTGTTGGGCCCCGAAATTTTTTTTATTTGATGTATTAAGCATGAATTGTGATAATTGTGTGTTTATGTCTTAGTTTGATTAACTTGGGAGTATTAGTGGATAATTGAGCTTTAATTGAGTTTAGTGTGGTTTTAAATAAGAATTAAGGGATAAAATATATGAGGGCATTTTGGGAAGGTTACTTGAGTTGGAGTGGTTTAGGCTTTGCAAGGAGGGGTAACTTGGTCTTTGTCTCCATTTAGAATCAAGAGAAATAAGATAGAAGGAAAGGAAAAGAAGAGGAAAGGAGAAAAGAAGAAGAAGAAGCCGTCGGTGGAGGAAGAAGAGAAGAGAAAAGGGATTTTCGATCTTTGAGGTTTTCGACAGATCTAAGACGTTCCGGTAAGTTTCGTTTCGTTTAATCTTGTTATGGTTGGATTAAACCTAAAGATAGGAGGAATGTGTGAGAATCGGTGATTTAGGGTTTAGAGGGGAGAATGGATAGATTTCTTTGGGTTAATGATTTTGTGGTTGTTTTTAAGGTATTAATGGGTTAGAAATGTAGTTTAAGGCTTGAATTAAGGATTGGATGTGTTGCATGTGATTAAGGGAAGGATTGAGGTTGGAAAATGCTGGACAATCGGGTTTCGGAGTCATTCTCCAGGCCCGCACGTCGTGACGTGCGTATGAACACGCCGCGACGTGCGAAGGGTAGCACGCCGCGACGTGCATGGAAAGGGAGCAACGTCGCGATGTGCGAATTAATATTCTCCGCGACGTGCGAAGGGGTGTTCGCTAAGACGACGCTTAAGACATTACCGCCTTGCGGCGAAACATGACCGTTCGCCATGGCAATGAGCTCTTGTTTTCCAGCAAAGATATATTTTGGTATTTTTGGAATATCTTTTAGTGTAGATGTCCAATTGAGGTGATTTTAGATTCGTTGAGAACTAGAGATAAAGGGCTACAAGTGTATGAAGAAGGAAAGTTCGGAATTTGCCTCTTAGAATTCGAGATTTTAAGTGGAAATCGCATGTAGACTTTTAATGCTAGGACTTTTGATTTTTAAGCTTTGTGACTATTTCTTTTGGATATTATTTTGAATGGAAACTCGGTTTGTTATAGGAAACCAAGCCGATCTGATCTAATCGCAAGAGGAAGGACATCAGTAAGTTGGATTCTCAAGCGATACTAGGTGGGTAATATACTTATAGTTGTTGTGTGATTAGGCAAATTCTTGCCTATATGTGGATATATGTTATATGCTATGTATGTTAAAACATGATTTTGATACGAGCATTTATACCATAAAAAGTTTGAAAGCATACCATTTGCTAAAATGACTCTGAGCATGACTATGTGCTTTTGTTTGGGCGAGTGGAACCATTTTATTCATCACGTGCACGTTGACAAGAGCCTTCTCCCGGCTGCCCGCTTGTGGCTTATGAGCTCCGAATGGACTCATTTTGTTCAAGGTGTAAACTTCAGTTTCTCCCTTTTGTTTCCATGGAACCCTCGAGCCTTATGATGTGCATTGCATATTTGATCTGTCCTTTATGAAACATATTTGTGACATGTTTTGTAACTTGAATTAATTATGTTGAATGCGATGCGAGTACGAGGATTGTTACATGTATATATGTATATAATATATATATGTGCATACGCCTGAACTTGTGCTAGTTACCGAAGGCTATAATTATATTAGCCGCTGAGCTGTGTAACTCAACCCATTACTTTTCTCTCCCCAGGTGCAGAACGTAACGATCGTTGACCTTGCGAGGCATCGGAAACTTCAAGATAGTTAAGAGCTCTGTATTAAGTTAGTACTTTGGTTGGCCCTCCGAGCATTTCATCATGGAGCATTTTTCATGTATTTTGTCTTTAGACTTTATTCTGTATTGTGTATGGTTATGAATACGATTTGTAATGGCATGAAGCCTCTTGGTTTATGGGTGTTTAATTAAAATGATTGTGCGTATGTTGTTATGTGTGCGAATGTATGAATCGAATTATGCATGGATGTTGGGATCGGGTCCAAGGTTTGGGAGCGTGTCGTCGGCGCGACCCGAGGGGCCACCTCTGGATTTGAGGTCCGAGACCCGGGCCCAACAACAAGTCTATATTACGTTGTCCATCGGTGATCTATATTAGTTTTGGAAGCTTAACTTTCAATTTGCCTTTCTTGGAAGATTAGGAATATTAATGGATTAATAAGGGTTACCAAAGGTGTGTTCTTGTTCTTTAGACATTAATCTCCATTATGTGTTTTGTTTATAACAAAATATGAGTTTTAAAAGGCTAGAACAGGAACGAGTCTTAATCTTATCTTGCACATTGATTCTAATTTGTCTGATGTTGAGGATTCTTATTTATGCCACCTAGAATTTCATTGGATATCAATCTGTACAGTGTTTGTTTTGCAATTTGTAGAGTGTTTGTATTATGTGACTTTGCATTTGTTGTCACATCATATTTTGTTATTACTTCATAATAAACGGTATAGTTCCCATCCACGATAGGAACTCGACGAAGAGGCAAAGACATTAGTCTAATACAAATTTGATTTTTATACATTTACAAGTTAATTATGCATCTTAAACTGGGAAACCACATCTCATAAAAATTTGAATTTTTCTAATTCAAGAAATGAATGATTGATAAATATTTTATCAATAATTAATCAATACGAGGACTAGTATATGAAATGCAGGACAATATATAAATTCAGCACATGAAATATCTATTATGAAGATTAATGTTTAGAATCCATTCATTATCTTCACTTTATTATCTAATTATTCATTAATGGAATCAATTTAAAATTTTCAAAACGTAATAGATTATGAAAGCATTTATTCAAGATGCAAATACATATTAGCTTTGATATTAATTAAAGGAATATATAAGTGTGATATTTCATCTCATAACTATCCTTAATTAGTCAAATCATTTATTGTTATTCTACTATTAAAGGAATCTTAGCAAGAAACTTTTTTTTCCTTTCAGAATTTTATCATAATTCATTTCTAACTGATAAACATATATGATTTAATAGTTATTATTTAAAAGGTCACACCTTTTAAACTCATTTGGTATAAACTTTTATTGTCAATCACACACATATATATACGTACTTGCCCTCTTTCAACATCAACGTTTTGCAACTCTTTTCCTATGTATAGCAGCAGGGTTAGTGAGCAAGAGGATGTTTAGTCAAAATGACTTTACATATATATGATTTTGATGAATAACAAAGAAGAAGAAAAAGCAAACGCAGAAATGAAAAACAGACGCAGAAATGAAAAGCAAACGTTGAAATGAAAAGCAGACACAGAAATGAAAAGCAGACGCAGAAATGAAAAGCAGACGTTGAAATGAAAAGCAGACGCATAAATGAAAAGCAGACGCATAATTCAAAAGCATACGCATAATTCAAAAGCAAACAAAGAAAGAAAAGCAGACACAAGACTCAGTTCGAGTTAGTTACAAAACTCAACTGATTAATCGTTTCTTTCAAGATTCAAGAAGCAAGATTCAAGAAGAAAGAAACAAGAATCAAGAAGCAGTTGCATACGAAGGCTATAAATATGAGTCGAAGTCAAAGATTGCAAATTTAGTTGACTTACGTATACGCGAACGAAAAAGCTTGTTTGTGAGATTATTGTGCGAATTAGCTAAGAGCTAGTGTTACTGTAACATAGTTCAAACACTTTTCTAAGAAAGTAATACAGATAGCCTACAGAGGCTAAGAGTAAAAGAACACTGAATGTAGAGACCTGAAGAGACTCAGAAAGAATACTTGTAAACGTTGAAAGAAAGTGAAATCTCAGAAAGAATTCTGAGAACTGGACGTAGCCCACGGTTTGGGGTGAACCAGTATAAAATTGCTGTGTCGACTTCTCTCTACTCTATCTTTCTTTAAGTTCAAAGTTTTGTTATTACTTAGATTTCAAAACAAGTTTTCAAAGTTTTGATTAATTCGAACGTACCGAAGTTTCTGTGAAAAGAACTTGTTTTTAACAAAACGTTTTTTGGAAAGATTTTTCAAAAAGGGAATACACATTTCAAACCCCCCTTTCTTGTGTATTCATATATCGTATTATAAGTATTGTAATAACGTGTGATTCAATTCAATTGGTATCAGAGCCTGGTATCCAAGGATCACTGTAGCAAAGTGTGGATCAAAGATAATGGCATAATCACATATATACATTGCAGAATGTGCCTCAATCACTAGACCTCCAGCATTCAACGGAGAAGACTATCATTACTGGAAAGATAAAATGCGGCTGTTCATAGAATCTACTCATGTCGACCTTTGGGATGTGATAGAGAATGGACCATATATACCAGTAGATGAAGATGAAAATCTTATTCCACGGACCAGATGGACGGTTGACCAAAAGGCGAGAATTCGGTTGAACTCTAAGGCGAAATTTTTCTTGATGTGTGCCCTGAGCAGGAGTGAGTATGACAAAGTCCATGGATGCGACACTGCGAAGGAGATGTGGGACACATTGTCCATCGCTCATGAAGGCACAAACCAAGTCAAAGAATCCAAGATAAGCATTCTTGTGCACCAGTACGAGCTTTTCAAGATGAAAGAAGAAGAATCTATTGATCAAATGTTTGGAAGATTTCAAACAATCGTCAATGGATTGAAAGTCCTTGGAAGAACGTACAATAACCAAGATCACGTATGAAAGATCTTAAGAAGTCTTTCGAAGAGGTGGAGACCAAAAGT
Organism: Erythroxylum novogranatense; assembly: GCA_029891385.1. Lineage (NCBI taxonomy): Eukaryota > Viridiplantae > Streptophyta > Magnoliopsida > Malpighiales > Erythroxylaceae > Erythroxylum > Erythroxylum novogranatense. Next base: position 107,778,793 of record CM057225.1, on the reverse strand, counting down.
TACAGCGGTGCAGGAAGCTAAGGATTTGAGCGTGCTAAAGCTTGACGAGTTGCTTGGATCACTAAAGATTCATGAAGTAGAGCTCGATGCTGAAGGCAAGCCCAAACGTGACAAGTGAATAGCACTGATGGCCGGACAGAAGAATCACAAGACTCAAAGAAGGAGAAAGTCATTGAAAGCAATAAAGATTGAAGAATCAAAGAATGATGACTCAAGTGAATCAGAACAAGAGTCAAGTGATGAAGATGACGAATTATCTTTCATTTCCGGAAGATAAGATGGATGTGGAAGAAGAAGTCCAAAGGAAGTCAGCTCTTCAAGAAGAATTGCAAAGATGATGGTAAAGTAGAAAAGACATCTATCATATGCTACGAGTGTAATCAACCTGGACATTACAAGTTCGAATGTCCTACTCTAAAGAAGAAACCAAAGAAGAGTAGAGAAGGCAAGAAAAGCATGATGACAAATTGGGAAGATCTAGATTCATTAGAGTCGGATAAAAGTTCCGAGACATCTGAACATGCAAATATCTGCCTAGTAGCCAAGGAAGAAAGTGATGAGGAGGTAACTTCTGAATACGATAACTTGCATGATGCTTATTCAAAACTATTAGAGGATTCTCATCCTATTCTGAAACAGTATAAACTGTTAAAGAAGAAGTATGTAGAAAACCTTAAACATACAGAAGAAATAAAGAGAGAAAATATTTTCTTAAAGAAACAAATAGAGGAGAAAAAGAAAGTTGTAGATAAATCTGATGAGATCAATCAGTTGAAGCTTAGAATTAAGAGTCTTTCATCTGATTTAGCTACCTTCACCGAGAGTACAAAGAAAATGAATGAGATGCTAGAAAATGTAGACATCCGAGTGATAAAACGGATTAGGGTTTACGGTAATAAGTCTCATTATGATAGAAAGCCTTTTTCTCAAAATAAAAGGTATTACCAAACACGTATTCATCAACAATCTAGTAAAAGGCGTCAAAGGACTCATTATGTGCATATTACTAACCAGAAAGGACCCAAGAAAATATGGGTATCAAAAAGTAAAATAGTTTCTCCTGCAGATATCCTTCCTTGGAAGATGCAACAAGCACCGTTGGTATTTAGACAGTGGTTGCTCGCGACATATGACGGGAAGAAGGTCTATGTTCCTAGATCTTCAGTATAAGAAGGGAGGATCGGTGACTTTCGGAGACAACCAGCAGGGCAAGATAATTGGAATCGGTAAAATAGGTAAAGATTCCTTTGCATGCATAGATAATGTACTGCTTGTTGATGGTTTGAAACACAATTTGATTAGTGTCGGTCAATTGTGTGATTCTGGTTTCTTAGTCACGTTCAATCAAAATCTTTATGAAGTCAGAAACAAAGATGGGTCTATATTCTTTTCTACCAAGAGAAGAAATAATCTTTATAAAATTGATTTATAAGAGTTTCAAAATCAAAATGTTTCGTGTTTTTTATCTTCTGAAGAAGAAAGACTAATCTGGCATAAAAAAGCTAGGTCATGTCTCTTTTAAACATATTTCAAAGTTGACAAAATATGATTTAGTAAGAGGTCTACCAAAAATGAGTTTTGACAAAGAATTTTTCTGTGAAAGTTGTTTGAAAGGGAAACAAGTTAAAACATCGTTTTCTTCTAAAAATTTTGTAACATCTTCTAGACCTTTAGAGTTGTTACATATGGATTTATTTGGTCCAACTAGGACAATAAATCTTGGCGGAAAAAAAAATATGGACTTGTTATTGTTGATGACTTTACTAGATTTTGTTGGATATTATTTTTGTCACACAAAGATGAGTCTTTTAAGTGTTTTAGGACCCGTTCCAGAAAGTTACAAATTGAAAAAGGAGTATCTATAGCCAGTATCAGGAGTGATCATGGTGGAGAGTTTGAGAATGAGAAGTTTAGATTATTCTATGAGGAGAATGGAATTTTCCATAATTTCTCTGCTCCTAAGACCCCACAACAGAATGGAGTTGTTGAAAGGAAGAACAGGACGATTCAAGAGATGGCAAGGACTATGCTGTGTGAGATGAATCTTCCTAAGTACTTCTAGGTAGAAGCTGTGAATACAGCGTGCTATATTCAGAATAGAATACTGTTGTGACCTCTGTTGAAGAAGACTCCTTATGAGTTATGGAATGGAAGGAGACCGAACATATCTTACTTTCATCCATTCGGTTGCAAGTGCTCTATTCTGAATACAAAGGAGTTGTTGGATAAGTTCGATTCAAAGACCTATTCAGGAATTTTTATAGGCTACTCATCATCATCTAAGGCATTTCGGGTATATAAACTTATCTCAAAGACAGTTGAGGAAACCATCCATGTCAAGTTTGATGATCGTTCCCAACCCCATAAGGAAGATGACATGGAGAGTGAAGGTCCTTCAAAGAACTTAGATAATACAACATAAACTCCATCATCAGGAACTCAAGTAGACAAGGTTGAGGATATTCCAGAAACTATAGGATTAAAAAGAGATTGGAAATATAGGAGTTCTCATCCAGAAGAGCTAATTATCGGGAGACCTCTTAAGGAGTTAGAACAAGGTCCAAATTCAGAAGAGAAGCTAATGTGGCTTTCATCTGTGAAATAAAGCCTAAGAAGATTGAGAAAGCTCTTCAGGACGAAGATTGGGTTTTAGCCATGCAAGAGGAGTTGAATCAGTTTACTAGGAATAATGTTTGGTCCTTAGTTCCAAAACCCTCGAAGAAATCCATTATAGGAACCAGATGGGTTTTTAAGAATAAGTTAGACGAATTAGGTAGAGTGATTCGGAATAAAGCTAGATTAGTAGCGCAAGGCTATAATCAGCAAGAAAGAATAGACTACAATGAGACATATGCTCCAGTTGCAAAACTTGAAGCTATTAGGATATTGTTGGCATATGCTGTTTGTCATGATATAAAGCTTTTTCAGATGGATGTAAAGAGCGCTTTTCTGAATGGTTTTATAGACGAAGAGGTGTATGTTAAGCAACCTCCTGGTTTTGAAGATGTTAGGAATCCATATCATGTCTATAGACTTCATAAAGCTTTGTACGGCCTGAAGCAAGCTCCTAGAGCTTGGTATGATCATCTAAGTACTTTTCTCTTAGAGAGTGGGTTTAGTAGAGGTCAAGTTGATAAGACACTTTTTAGAAAGGATTATAAAGATGATTTTATTTTAGTATAAATCTATGTTGATAATATTATATTTGGTGCTACCTTAAAGAATTTATGTATGATTTTTGAGAGTTTGATGAAAAATGAGTTTGAGATGAGTATGATGGGTGAGTTAAAGTTATTTCTTGGGTTACAAGTTAAGCAAACCGAAGAGAAAATCTTTATCCATCAACAAAAATATCTAAAAGAATTGTTGTGTAAATTTGATATAAATAATTTAAAGCCTATAGCGACTCCAATGCATCCTTCGAACCTCTTGTCGAAAGATGAATTTGGTAAGAAGGTGAATCAACCTTGTATAGAGGGATGATCGGCTCTTTACTTTATCTTACAACAAGCAGACATGATATTCTGTTCAGTGTATGCTTGTGTACAAGGTTTCAGGTTGATCCTAGAGAGTCTCATTTTATTGTTATTAAAAAGATTATGAGATATCTCGCAGGTACTACTAATCTTTGCTTAATGTTTGAGAAAGGTAAAGATTTCAGATTAATCAGATATTGCGATGCGGACTATGCCGGAGATAGAATTGAAAGGAAGAGCACTAGTGGAGGATGTCACTTTCTTGGCTCAAACCTAGTTTCCTGGTCAAGCAAGAGACAAAGCTCAATCGCTCTATCAACTGTCGAAGCCGAGTGCATGTCTGCCGCAAGCTGTTGTTCACAAACATTGTGAATTAAATATCAACTGGAAGATTATTCAGTTCAAGAAGAGGATATCCCAATCTATTGTGACAATACCAATGCCATCAATCTATCAAAGAACCCAATACAACATTCGAGAGTAAAGCATATCGAAGTCAGACATCATTTCTTGAGAGACTACGTTCAAAGAAAGCTGGTGAGACTACAGTTCATTGAAACAGAGTATCAATGGGCAGACATCTTCACTAAACCATTGAGTGAAGAATGGTTTAAGAAAATCAGACGGAACCTTAACATAGTTATGTTAAATGACCAGTCAGGCCAAGAGATCGTCAAAGTTAACGGCGTCTGATTGAGCCAAGTTTATATTATAAATTGGCTGCATTTTCATAGCTGCTTATGCATGTATTGACTCCTGATTGATGATTTTTTGTGCTTAAATTGGTTCCTCATACTGAGTTCTTTCAATTCTCAATTTGTCAAGAATTTTCATGATTTGATACTTATTTTCCATAGTTTTATTGGAACAATTGATCTGCAAATTGTTGTTATTATTTTTTTGTAGGAACAAAGGAGTCAACATCAGGAAGTCAACAGTCATACGTTCATCCATACGTCACGACATGTTTTGATCCATACGTCGCGGCGAGCAAGTCACTTCCATACGTCGCGGCGAATGTTGATTTAGACGTCGCGACGAGTAGGTCATTGCACACGTCGCGACGAATTTAATTTTCTTTTATTCGTCGCGACGTACGAGCGGATATCCGACCCTCTTATGAAAAGTTTGTCTCACTGTTCCAACCCGAGCCCGTGACCCATCATATAAAAACTTACTATTTTTAGGTCACAAAAAGAGGAGGAAGAGAGATAGACAGAGATAGACGATTCGTCACGCAGACGAAAATACACAGAGACGAAGTCGGAGGCTTGGAACGCAGACTCTGGAAGCAAAAGAACTTCACATTTTTATCATCGTCTACCATCATCACAATCGTCAGCATCTTCTGCAACATGAGCATGGTTCATTTTCCAATGTTGGGATCGGTCGGAGTCATGCGTAGCTAAGCAACCTTTCTCTTGAAGATGTAGCAATGGCTTGAGTTTACAGAGCTTCGAAGGGGAGTAATCACTTAGTATCTGAAGTCTAGTATATTTTGTAAACTTCGAGTTAGAGGATTGCATCGATATATTTAGATTAGCATTGTTATAGTTTAACCGTGTGTTGATACTATGTTGAAATTTGGACAAAGTAATTTGTAGAATGTTTTGTGCTTAATATATGATAGTTTCATATATGTCATTGGATACTGCATTCACGGTTTTAATCTGCCTAGTTGTGTTTGATTGAGATTGTTGTGTTTTATTCATTTGACCAATTGCATTTGCTTGTCCAATTGTCACACTAAGGTTTTTTTAACAAAGATTTAAATGATGGAGTTCATTAATTAAATCTTTGGACCTAAAGAGTCCTTTATGGTTGATCTTTCGAAACTTAGTGGATTGTATCCCCGAAAACAATTTTTGAACTGTGATAGCCTGAGCCTCATTTTCAAGAGGATTTTATCAATTTGATTTTATCCGATTCTTTGTTTATTGCATTATTTCAAAAATCCCAAAAATATTCTTTTATACTTTTTGTTAAATTTTGATTACTTCACCGGTTTCGACCAAATTACCAAAACCCCCGTTTATCAACTTCAATTGCAATTTTTGACATTTAGGCTAGATTAGACCATTTTCATTTGGTTCCAATTAAGTGAGACGACCCGAGGTTGCATCCTACACCGCAATCTTAGAATTTATTCTATTTGACCGGTTTCAAGGATCAATCGTGAAGATCGCATCGATGTAACCGCGATCGTCGTCGAAAATGATGGTTTACACCGGTAACTTCTCTCACAAGGAAGTTGTGGAGGGAAAGTTTTATAGTCTTGAGGATCCCAACGATTTTAGAACACACCTGATAAGACCTTTCGAGTAGTCTGAAATTAAAATCATTTTGATTACTCTCAAATACAGACGTTTCATTTCTCTCTCTCTAAAACTCTTGCAATCAACTTTACCTTTGAAGAACAGCTTACCAAAGCCAGTTTCTATTCAGAATCAATGGAGCCAACTATGATTTATGGAAGACATGTGGACTTCGAATCTCTGAGGGAAGATGATATGGATGTTGAACCAGAGATTGTAGAGGCTGGATGGAGAAAGTTTTTCCAGGTGCAGGAACCGGTATATACTGATGAGGTATATGATTTTTGGAAGAATGTGCAACTGGTAGATGACACTATTGTCTCCACAGTAGATAGGATATCTATTGTTGTGACAAAGGAGATAGTAGAGAAGGTGACTAAATGTTCATCGGTTGGAGAAACCTTGTCAAGAAAAGCCAAATGGATGACAAAGGTTAGTATGAAGGAAGAAGATATTAGTAAACAGCTGTATGGAGTTAATGACCCATCGGAGAGGAAGACCTCGAGTCTGGTCCCGAAGGTCAGGGTTCTTCATGCGATTCTGTTCAACTGCATCTTACCTAGAATAGGGTAAAGGCATTTAGTGACTACCTTGGATGAGCAATGCTTGTTCTAGTTGCTAAATCGTCGTCCCATAGATCTATCATTTCTAATTTTTCATTATATGGTTAAGGGAATGAAGGATACTAACAGTTATCCTTACGACATGCTACTCACGAGGATTTTTAGGGAATCTGGAGCCCTTCTTCACAGAGGAATCAGAAGGACGATACCTATCAAGAGTTCTATTAACTCAGATACAATAAGGAGAATGGGCTTGAAGATGGTGGTAAAAGAAGCAGATTCTACGAAGAAAGCTAGAACTGAGGGAAGCGGTTACTGAAGAAGTCTCTCGGTACAAGTTATAAATCTCAAGAAAGTATGAGAATGCCCATAGATGAAAGAAGAAAATTATCTAGAAGACCTTTGATAAAACAGACGATTTCTCAAAAAGAAGTTAGCCTAGTTCGGAAGACAAACGAAGGTGCGTTGAAAGAAAAGGGGAGAATCTTTTGGGTGAAATTTCTAAGAAGGCAAAGAGATCACCTAAGATTCGTACTCTGAGGCAACAGGAAGAGAAGAGAGCCAGAGAACAGAATCAAGTAGAAATTTATGAATCTCGCGCACCAAAAGCAACGAGATCTCTAGTTTCAATCCTACAAGAAGACTCAGTCAAACAGGCTAAGGAGACTGAGAAGAAGAAGAAGTCAAAGTCTGAGAAGCAGAAATCTCAAGTTCAGAAAACTCTGAGACTGACTGAGGCAGTGGAGAAGACTAAAGTAATTAGTCGAAAGAAGAATGTGACTACTGCTAAGGAAGTTAGTCAAAAGAAGGATACTATCGATGCTGCTCAAAAGGAAAAACAAATTGAGTCTAGCCTAGTTCAGTTTACTCCTATCGATGTTCAACAAGAGGCAACAGCAGATTTAAGCTTGGTATAGATACCACAGGAAAAATCTGATGAACCTAGTCTGGTTATATACAACTATTCTGAATTTTTGAGAAAAGACAAGTTGGAGATTAGACTGTTGAATTTGTGACCAAGAGGAGTACTTCAATTGTCATCTGTGATCAACCAAGGAGGAAGGTGAAGCCAGTCTTACAACCTATTTCGATAAATAGTGAGACATGGCATCTACTGAGTGAAGATGAAAACAATTTTTATGATGCTTTGAGGGATGTTGCTACAAAGCCATACCCTTCAAAAATGTCCAGTCAACCATATACTATTTATCCTATTACAGAGAAGACGGTGATAAAAGTTGTACCGGACATTCATCCTAGATATCCTTTAGATGTGAATAAGGGGAAGATGAAGTTACATCCTAAAGGAATCAGTAATGATCTGTCCGCATATTAGATTGAAGATGAAGTGCGATGAATTGATGAAGCATGCACTTCAAAGGAGAAAACTGACGGAGCTGGTTGTAGTTTTACAGATAAGAATGAATACTGTCCAGTAGGGGGAAGACTGATTACAGGGACGTTCATTGAATCTCTTGTGCAGACAGTAATGCTTATTAGGTCACTATCTAATACACTGTCTATTCAAGATGAAGTCATACCCCTGCAAAGAAGACAAGTGCTCATGCTTCCTACTCCTTATGATTTAGATCTTCCGGAGCCTAATCTATCTGTTCATCCACCAACTTTTGACATTGTTGAAGATTACATTCCATCCTCAGACGCATATGCTACTACAATTGCGTTCATGGAACCCTCAGCGGATGATGATCAACTCTTCTCACTGTTTGACTCGCAAGCTGAAATCAGGCACTTACGCAGAAAAGTCAAGGAGCTAAAGGAGATGATGAATGAAATGAAGGATATGATGACAGAACTGATGAAGAGTCATCGTCATTGATCATTTTTTATTATAATAAATAGGGGGAGAAGAAAATGGAAGGCAGCAATCAAAGAGTCTCAAAGGGTGTGATTGAAGGGGTCGATGACAAAGATAGGGGGAAGAGGAAAACTAATGAAGAAGTCAGAAGAACACACATGAAGATATGTTTTGAAGATAAGTTTTTCTTCTTTTTACGTATATGATTTGTTATCATCAAAAAGTGGGAGATTGTTGAGTCAAAATGACTTTACATATATATGATTTTGATGAATAACAAAGAAGAAGAAAAAAAAATGAAAAGCGACGCAGAAATGAAAAGCGAAAAATGAAAAGTGCATACGAAATGAAAAGCGAGCGTTGAAATGAAAAGCGACGCATTGAAATTCAAAAGCGATATAAGACTCAGCTCGAGTTAGTTACGTAACTCAACTGATTAACTGCTTCTTTCAAGATTCAAGAAGCAAGATTCAAGAAACAAGAATCAATAAGCAATTGCAGACAAATGCTATAAATATGAGTCGAAGTCGAAAATTGCAAAGTTAGTTGACTTACGTATACGCGAACGAAAAAGCTTGTTTGTGAGATTATTGTACGAATTAGCTAAGAGCTAGTGTTACTGTAACATAGTTCAAAAACTTTTGTAAGAAAGTAGTACAGATAGTCTGCAGAGGCTAAGAGTAAAAGAATACTGAGTGTAGAGACCTGAACAGGCTCAGAAAGAATACTTGTAAACGTTGAAGAGAAAGTAAAATCTCAGAAAGACTTCTGAGAACTAGACGTAGCCCACGATTTGGGATAAACCAGTATAAAATTGTTGTGCGACTTCTCTCTACTCTTTCTTTAAGTTCAAAATTTTGTTATTATTTAAATTTCAAAACAAGTTTTCAAAGTTTTGATTAATTCGAATGTACCGAAGTTTTGTGAAAAGAACTTATTTTTAACAAAACGTTTTTCTGGAAAGATTTTTCAAAAAAGGGAATACATAATTCAAACCCTTATTTCTCATGTATTCATATATCGTATTATAAGCATTGTAATAACGTGTGATTCACTTCAAATGAGGGATGCATTCGTAACATTTATGAGATCCATTCCTCATATCGCCACGGTATCATCTTTCGGGCTCCTTGTCGCCATGCTTAGCTGAGGAAAAATGCTACGACCAAATGGAGTCATTTTGTTCCACCTGTTTTATGTCACAATCTCGACTCGAATTATGCCAATTTGAGGTAACAATTTCTGTTCCGACGTGAAAGGAGGTATAGGTCATCCTGGCAGTAAAAAAATATGATGTTCTTCATGCAAAAGATCCTTTTGCTTAAAAATTCCAAGTTTGAGAATGTTAAATCTACCCGCATGGTATAGATGCAAATTTTGCCATGCTTTAGTGAGAATAATTTGCTGAAGGGCTTACAATTTATACTAACAATCAGTATACTAAAACAGGAAGATAAGCATCGCATCTTCTATTTTATCGAAAAGCTTGCTAATTTAAGGACAAAATTGTCTGTAGCGACCCCTGTATTATACGAAAGTAGTTAATTAAACCCTGAGATATAAAATGTTACTCTATTAACCTTATGTTTTCAATTTTGCTACAAAAAAATCCTTAGCCGTGTATTGTTCCTCCACGCTTAAGGAGTTGTGAGTTAATAAAATTTCAACTCAGGATATTTTTTGCTAATTTTTATATGTCAAGATTTTTTTAGCAACTTTTGAATAACACAGAATTATTAAGGCAATAAATTCCTAATTTAAGTTTCGTTTTGCCCCTATTCAGATAGCTTTTAGCTTATAGGCTAAACTCTTGTCAAGACATACTTGCTGCTTTCCCAGGGGACGACTTGCCATTAAGAGTTTCTTCGATGGTGGTACTTTGGTCTTTCCCACAACTTTCAGATGAAGTCAGGACCCTTCTACATTGATTTCTTAAAAGTCAGGGTTAGTGATTTGATTATTAGATTAATACAAGGATGTCACTTAAAACCCATATTTTTGGTTGCAAAGTTCTTCTACATACGTACAGCCTACAGGATGGCAAAAACAACCTCATATAGGCTGTTCTAAGCCAATTTTGGACAGCCTTTCTATAAACAGATCGATGTTCTCATCTCTATCCAGCATGCTTATTCTCACATACTCAGGACTGACACCAAAGTGCCTTCCACTCCTTGTTAAGATCTTGTGTTCCCGGAGAAATGCCTCACAATCCTCTATTGGCTCTTCACATTTCAACCATGCAAAAGCTGCACATCTCACCATGCATGTATGCAAGTGCATAACTATCAAAGTACAAAACTGCTGAATTATGAATTATGGGATTTGAGAGTGTATATAATCAGTTATGTTTACCTGGTTGAGGCTTGAAAAGTCTGCCAGAGAACTTGCAAAAGTCTGGGGAAAACTCAGGCAAACTGAAGAGGCCACTTTGTTCAACCGCTTCCCTCAGTGGCGTCCACCTCTCGTTCATTTTTCTGTAGCTAAAATCAAATAGGGTCTCTTCCACGCTCTTGGTACATTCGTAGCTGTCGGAAACAACTTCCAGTACTTTAGCTGCTCGCACTTGTGAATCCTTGGATACGCCTATGGTGCTAAGCTCGATGTACTTGACCATCTTCTTCGCTATCTCCGGGTCTTTGACAACAGCCCAACTAAATGATGCAAATTTCAATAAAGAATCATCAAAAATAAGTTCATGATGAAATTATTATATAAAACAAGCTATATCTAATAAAAGGTGAAAGTAAATTGAGTTGCTTACCCAATGCGCATCCCTGCATGTCCAATGCTTTTGGAGATGGTGAACAACATAATATCATGATCAGCAGGCGAAGTTATTGGTGTATACTGCGGCCAGTAGTAAGCCAAATCATGAACCAATAGCCCTCCTGTTCTGTTAACCACAGCCTGCCTGGAATAGCCATCAGGATTGTTGGGTGAAGTAACAAGTTCAATGTATGGCCCGCCCTTACTAAAACTTCGAGCATCTCCAGCCCATTTGTAGAGATTTGACTTGACGCAGTCAGTAATAGCAGGATAAGACTGCAGCAAATCAGTTGAGACTTACGTTAGACCAATAACTTTAACCATCAAGCCAGACCAATTTGGCCATGCAGAAACTAGAACTATACATAGATTAAAGATGCAACAGACTACAGAGTAAATTTTCTTACAACCAAAGCGGCCCATCGCCCTTCCATTGTGGTCTATTAACAACATCAAGGTCAGCATTGAAAGAATAAAACTCAACACAACGTAGGATTTGGACTGATAGGGCAATCTCTCTTGATCTTTTGCCATCATTACAAGTTATGTCATTGAACATGTGCTAGTCCATTAACCAAGACACCAGCATGTGCATGTCACACAGCTCATCAGGTTGCTTTGACTAGCATGCATTCCCATAGTTGAGGGTAATCAACTCAATTTCATGTACACGTAGAGAATATCTTTATTCTGAATAACGTATCGGACACTAGAATAAATTTTGATATTATTGTTCTAAATCCAAGTTATTTACAAAGTTAGTAACATATATATTTATTTTATGAAGTCATTAACTCGGGGATTGATACTTGAGATGAAGTAAGTTATAGGCTGAAACTCAGAAACAGTCAACAGTTGGAATATCGATGCAGTGGATATAATATTTCTCATCATCAGCATACAACATAATTTTTATTTTTAATCAAAGCCACATAGTACCCAGTACTGATATAATATATTACTTGAACTTGATTATAGAATTATACGGCAAAAAAAAACAATTTGAGCTATTTCCAGAAAGCTTACAGAGTAGTAAGGTGCAGCAGATACGACACTAATAGGTTCAATTGCATCTTGGGGACAGAGTGCATATAATACTGCTTGGAAAAGCTGTGTAGAACCCGTCCCAACGACAATGTGTCGGTCCCGAGTGACAGCATTGCCAACAATCTGATGAAGCCTAAGTACCTGCTTGGCAAACTCAGGTTCTAGAAACCAGCAGAGGTTACCAATGTCAGAGAAGTAGCTCACTGATTGCCAACCAGGAATCACGATAGTAGATTTATCGCCAGCTTGCTGCCAATACCTCGTATACATTGTCGGATCGCCACTGCATTGAGCAAAACTGTAAAAATTAGCAAAACTGTAAAATAATCCACATGAATGACCCACTAAATGTCAACGGCCCTCAATTTATTGACAAGTTATCATCTCAAATAAAGAAAAATGAGTAACTTTGCTCACTGTTGACTGACAAACTAGCAATCACATCTTGACCTTCACATGGGGTACAATTTTTTTTCGATTTCTTAAAGAACATGGAACCAAGTTGGAAACTTGACAAGGGGACAGCAATGACATTAACCCGAGTTATATACTTTGCCAATATGAGAGATGCAAATACACAGCTTAGTCTGATAAAAAGCAAGTGATTTTATCATAGACCCTGAGACTAAACTTTGCAAGATCCAACCTCTACTTTCAACCCCACTTTCCTTTCTAGAACAAAAGAAGTAAGTAGCAGCGATGGAGTGGGATTCCAAAAGGGGTGGTAGTAATGGGAGCGCGTAACTGGCGGGGCCATCCCCATGACATGAACACATCAATGATTAGATGATGTACATGTAATTGGTAGATGTAGAAAATCGTCTTAAGGGGGGCCCACAAAATGGAAGATCCAACAAGCCCACTTCCTTTAATATAAACCAGAGAGGAGGATCATGAAAATGCCATATGCCAAAGTTACAGGGGCGGTAGTGGCACAACTTCACTCTTCAGATCTCAGACACTCTCACGCCTAAAATAAACTTTGTTGTTTAGATCTTCCGAAAGGCCAAAACCGGGTTGCATGCATTCTGCAAAAAAGTTGACCCACGAGGACCCACAAAGGAGGGCAATGATGGTGTGGTCAAAGTGTAATAAGCACCAACCAAAGTTGAGGTAATAGATGATCATAAAATAATTTTCAAATCATAAAATAGGATAATAGGATAGTCAACAAAAACAGGTGCTTCGAAATCGAACCCAAAGTTGAGATCTGTTCAATTCGAGCACCACTTTGCAGTAGTAATTCACCCCTCAACTTGGGAGCTGGGAACAGAGAAATGACAAAAAAAAACAGCTATCATCACGAAGTACGAAAAGACCGTGAATCACTCGTCACCACGCCCAAGTCTAACATGAACCATAAGTGTAGTTCCCCTACCCATTTTCACCTGTTCCTTTTTGACCCCAACGATTCAACGAGGGAACAGACGGAACAGATCTTTGGAACAGAAAATCTGTTGCCAACAGTATAACGTCTGAATACCCAAAGAAAAGGACCTGTCTTCATCAACTCTGCCAGAAGGTCTTGAAATAGCCGTTTAAAAGTAAACACCCCGCTTATCGGGTTGGAAGAGATGTGCGTAACTTTTTAAAAAAATTCGTAATAAAAAAACTTTACCAATCCCTCATAAAATCACCATTTAGAAATGGGAAAAAAAGATTAACTAGAAAAGGCAAATGTAAATTTTGAGAAGACAACTCCAAACTCTGACAACCAAAAACCACGTTAACAGTTTGAAGGGAATGGGCGAAAACAATAATGAACCCTTTTCAGAGGTAATTGATTGATATCGAACATAAAATTAGGAGAAATGGAAATGACAAAGAGTGAGTGAGTCAGCACTTACTGGTCAAGATTGATGACTCTGTCCTCGGTGTAGTTGACCAGTGTCGCAGTGGAAGGTGAACTAGAAGAAGATGAGGTAGCCTTGTGTGTCTGGCGATAAGCATGCAGTTCAGCCAGAACACCACCACCGACTACTTGCTTTAGCAGTGCTACACCATCAAGACCCTCAGTCCCAGTTTCGAAGGCTACCCTCAAAAGCAAGCTAACGTTCAGAGCTACAGAAACCACAAGCAAGTGCCTCATTGAGAACTTCCCCATCTATCTGGCAAACTTTGACTAATTAGAGTTACAAAAACAGAGTACTGAAAGAAACAGAGCCTGCCCTTCTTTCAAGACCACGCTCAAGAAGATGTGAGCAAAGGAGGAATAGAAGAGAAGGGTCAAGGGTCCTCAGAGCTTTTCCATTTCACGAAATACACTAAACTTTGCCGAGGAAAAAAAAGCACTGGATTTTTTGTCTTCGCAGCAGACAAGTTGTCAAGTTACCGGAAATAGTTTTTGAATTGGCAAGAAAACCATTAACAGAAAAAAAAAATGGAAAAAAAACGACCAATAACCAACACGTTAGTGAGTTCTTGAGAAAAAGAGTGGTATTTCTTGATCTTGGACTAAGCAACCCTGATAAGGGAAGCCAAATACTGAGACTCCAGAAACGGCGTGATGGGTGACGGGGTGATAGTTCTAAAATGCGCCAGGAGGGCGTAGACCATCCTAGGAAAGGCTTCCGACAAGAGATTTTCCTCAGGAACCGAGAAATCCTCCTGATATTTTCCTGGAAAATTTGCAGCTTTGCTATTTTATATGCCAGATCTCGAAAAACAATAACACACGATACAGATTCATTGTTTCATATTGTTTTCTTCTTATTAAACATAAGAATAAAAAAAGGAAAAAAGATTTACGTGTTTAGTTAGTAGAAATACGAGCAAAAGGGTTTTCTCATCAGTTTTGACATGCTTTGTGAATAACTGATGGATTGAACAGGGGATGCGTTTGGATGAAGACATTGATAGGTGTTGGAGATTTTTTAAGTGCAGACTTGTGTAGATTAGAGTACTTGCTAAACGTGTCAGTTATCCTATGTAGCATGAGTTAAACCTAAATGAGTCAACTCGGGAAAATTCATCTCTGCAACCGTTTCCACTTCCAAAAAGAGTTGACTCTTTGAAAGTTGCCAACATTACCATAGGAGAATTGACAACGTATCTTTTTTCCCACAGTTTACTTTAGATGGGAAAACATGCTCTTTTAAAAAGACTGATCCACTAATTAATACTATCACTACCACATACAAAGCAAGCAACTAAAAGACACATCAACAAAACGACAATGAAATGAATCCCTAGTATATCATTGTTCAATTTAGGGTATAACCAATTTCCTCTTTATCAACACTTTCAAAGATTTTTCAATTTGGAATGGGTAAGATCTAGCGAAGGTGTCGACTTTGTTGTTTCTCTTTTCTTCCCTTTATTTTTCTGCACTCAATGGAACTTATCTCAGGTAAGTCTCGTCGGTAGTAGCTCTTCGATTGTTAGCAGTTTAGGGCAATGTAATCATATTACCGTAACTCTCCAGGCATGACTGACCACAGGAGTAAGTGATACTCTTTGAGAGAATCTATCTCAGGTACATGTCTCCATTGGTTTTGCTCTTTTTTGCTATTTGATTTCATTGTAACTCAACTTCTGACAAAGGGATAGCTGTACCGAGAGCTGAGAAGGGAATACTACTTTGTTTTGAACAGGTGAGTCACGAACTCCTCTACCTTGTTTTTGTTCGTAAAGGCATGATTTGTCATTTATTTTCTTGAATGATGAATGTTGGAATAGTAGATAAAAAAGAACTATGGTTTAACATTACTGAGAAATTAGGAGCGAGAACTAGATTCTCCATGTGAAAGCTATTTCTCTACTACAGTGGGAGTTCAACTTATTTGTGATTAGTTATTAGTTATTCTCTTATGCTAACTACGATAAGCTCAATAATAGAGGATAGAGAAGTAGACTTTTGTTCAAATCTTCTGTAGTTTCTCTCTTTCCAAATTTCTTAAGTGCATGTAGCCATTGAGATTAAAATCACTGCTCTGTCTAATTTTGGCACAACTAGATGGGATAACTCCAGTAGTATTCCATAAAGATTGTTCGAAATTGGATCATCAATACTTAGTCTTAAGATTTTTTCCATATTTCTTTAGAGTAATCACAGCCGAAGAAAAGATGATCTCTAGTTTCTCTTCCTTTAGATTACATAGAATGCACATAATTGAGGAGGGTAGGAATTGTAGCCTATCCATTGTGTTGAGTCTGTTCAGCATTAACAGAAAATTAGTTTTAGGTCTAAGAACCTTGTCCCAAACTATAAAGTACCATTCCAATCTATTAAAAATCCCCACCCCCTCAATTTCTTAGCTTCCTTTAATGTTATTTCTAATACTGGAATCCCTTTTTACAAATAAGAAGGCTTCTGAACAATAGAATAGACAGAAGTCTAGTTTCATCAATTGATAGTGACCAACTTCCATTTATAATAATTTCTTTGAGCTTATTATTCATAGGAAACCTTACCAGTGCGATTCTTGCCATCTGATTTTGAAATAATGCACCTTGTCCAGTCCAATTATCATACCATAAGGAAAATCTTTCTTCAGTCCCTATTTGACAAGAGATACTCTATTGTACTTCATCCTTCATTTTTAGAATTTGGTTAAAGAACCAAATGTAACTTTTTTTGGATCTTAGAGCCCCAAAACTCCCATCTTTTAATATGTAAGTGCGGATCCATTTGATCTACAGTGACTGCTTATCACTTAGGATTTTTTAGATTCTCTTAGTCATAAGTAATCTGTTCTTCTTAGTTATTGACTCCAGTCCTAGTTGCCCCTCTTCTTTAAGTTGACAAATACTCTTCCAGCTGACTTTTGCTTTCCCTTTCTCTCCATTCCTATTCTCTCATAGGAATTGTTTCATCATTCTTTCATTTGTTTTAGTAAACCCCTTGGAAAGAAAGAGATAAGAACACCAGTAAGTTTGCATCGATAATATAACAGACTTTAAGAGCTGAAGTTTCCCTCTATAAGATAGGGCTCTATTTGTTTGAAAATTTTCAATTAGAGGAATACATTCTCAAAACCTTAGTCTCCTAGATAAAATTGGAATTCCCAAATAACTAAGAGGAGGTTTCTTTAATTCCATTCCTGTAGCTAGTGTCAATGTATTTGATAGGTGAGAAGCACTTTTTGAAAGTATGAAATACCTCTTTTGAAGATTAATACTCAACCCTGACATTTCTTTGAAAGAATTGAGAGTGCTCATCAATAGAGAGACTGAATGGACATTCGCCTTGCTTAGGAGTATGAGATCATCTGCAAAACATAAACTGGTTAGTAAAATCTTCTTACATTTGGAACGATATTTGAAACCTGGGTCCTTAGATGAGTTATACTTCAGCATTTAGGTAAGAACCTCCATACAATTAAGGAATGTGTAAGGTAATAGGGGATCCCCTTGCCTAAGTCCTTTTTCACCTTTAAACATCTTCGTAAGGCTCTCATTTATTAGAATTCTGAAAGAAGTAGTAGTAATGCATTGCTGGATCCACCTTAAGAACCTATGAGAAAGTTCCATGACCTCCATAGTTTGTAGTAAAAAACTCCAATTCACACTATCAAAAGTTTTCTATAGGTCCACTTTGATAGTAGAGTTATGAGGACTTTTCCTTCGGTTATACGCATTCAATAACTCTTGGACTACAAGAATATTATCATCAATATCCCTATTCTTCATAAATGCTCCTTGATTTTCACTGATGAGAGACTAGAGTGCCTCCTTCAATCTATTTGCCAAGATATTTGCAATGATCTTATAAAGAAAGTTTGTGCAAGAAATAGGTCTAAATTTAGTCCAATAGGATGGATTTGAGTTTTTAGGGATTAGACAGAGAAAAGTCTTGTTAATCTCCTTTAGCATTACCCCTCTTTGGAAGAAATCATGAACTGCCTCCTTTACTAAACCCCCCCCCAAGTTTTTTGATAAAAAAAATCATTCAATCCATCAAGTCCAGGTGCTTTAGAGCCATTCATATCAAACACCACCCTCTCTATTTCTTGGTCTGTTACGTGCCTAATTAATAAGGAAACCATATGTTCAGGAATTCTTGTAATGACAAACTTCCTAAGGTCATCTCCAATGACAGGAGAGGAATCTATTGTGCCTAAAAGTTTCATATATAAAAAAAAATTTCTTCCTTAGCTAATCCTTCTTGTCCAGCCATAACCTCTCTATCTTTAGTTGTAATAGAGGTGATTCTTTTTATATTTCTCCTAGCTTGCACTGCGTTATAGAAGAATTTAGTACATCTGTCCCCATCCTTTAGCCAGTTAACTCTAGATCTCTGCTTTAATAGTGAGCTTTGGTTATCCACTATTTGCAAGTATTCCTTTAGAGTTTCCTTTTCATCCAAAGCTAGTGAAACATCTATAGGATTTTCTATCAATAAAATTTAAATAGTTAATAATTTATCTCTAGCCTTATCAATTTATTTCAAGAGATTTTTTCCTCTTTTAGAATTGAGGGATTTCAGTTCTTGTTTGATAGACTTAAGCTTTTGTAGACAAATGTACTGTTTTGTCCCAAAACAACCATACTCTATCCCCTTCAATATAACTTCCTAAAAGCCTTCCATAGTTTCCAAGAAATTATTAAATTTGAAAGGATGAAGGATTCTGACAGAATTGAACAAATTATCAATCCTTATAGGAGTATGGTCAGAAATACCGAGGTTTAGAAATTTTGCTATACTTCATGAAAAGGAATTAAGCCAATCTATATTTACCAAAGCCCTATCCAACTTTTTCTTGATATGTCAAGTAAAACTTTGTTTGTTAGACCATGTGAATCTACGGCCTTCGGATTTTAAATCTGTAAGTTCCACCTCCTGCATACAATCATACATATTTGAAGAATAATTGTGTAAATTACAATTACCTTTTGCTTCAGATCTGAATAGTGTGGTGTTAAAATCACCACACACTAACCATGGAGAATTTGTCAAGGCCTTAATCGTCTGATAGAATTCCAAAGTTGAGTCCTTTGAAATCCAAGGTTAAGACCATATACAAAAGTAGCTAAAACACTAGAGTTTTCTATCTTAAAGTAGATCTTAGTGTGAATAAACTGCTGATTTGTTTCATGGGCTTTCACCTCCACTGAATCACCATCACAAGCAATAATAATCCTACTATAGGCATGGCTTTGGTGGTTTGATAATAAATGTCATTTCCTACCCAAACAACATAGCTTGTTCAGATTTATTTCCCTAATTTAATTTCCAAAAGACATAAAACCTTAGGTTTCTCCTTCAGGACAAAATCCCTTAGAGCATTAAGCTTGAAAGGGTTATTTATTCCATGTACATTCCATACTATCACAGTCATAGGAGATTGCTCTTACCTTTGGAGCCTTTCCTACCACTCCTGTTACTTTTCCTAGAAATCACTTGCTCAAAATGCTCCTCCTGAATTCTTCCATTTAGTGGTTCAGCCTTTTGAAGGCCACGTTCATTCTATTGGGGATTAGAGGCTTCTTCTTCTTGATTTGTATCATAATTTTCCAGTCCTTTCACTTCCTTGTCCATTTGAGCATTATTTTGGTCATTTAAAAAAACAAATCTGATCCTCCTTTTTTGTCTGAATCTAGACAATTTTTTGCTTGACCATTTCCCCCAATTTTACGAGAAGCTTCTTCTAACTGACTTGGATTAGAAATTTCAGTAACCTGGTCATCCTTCTCATCCTCTTTCTTTCCTTTCAAATCACTCTTTTCTATACCCATCACCTCCCAATAGTCTCCTCTAGTAAAGATTTTTCTAGTATGTTTCCATTCTTTTCTTTGACCTTTAAGTGATGGTTTCCATTGGTATGTAACCATAATTCTATCATCTCTAAGAGAATTCTCATTTGCTAACCTTAATATAGGAATGGAGTCCTTCATTTTTTTAGAAATATCCATACTCACACAAAATCTGGCAAACCCAACCCTTTTCCTCAATGTTGTGATGGGTTTCTCTAAAGAACTAGCTAGCATACTCAAGTCTTTGGTAGTCCAATATTCTAAAGGAATGTTGTGAATATTTACCCATAATGGAATGTTTTTCATTTTGATTTTTTCTAGTTCCATTCTCAGTTTTCAACTTTGAAGAAATAGAGGGAGTTGTAATATGTGCCACGGACCTTTTTCAATTATTTTATGTGCTTCTGATTTTGAAGAGAAAGTGAAGATAATGTTGTCCTCCTCTGTGAGCATTATCTCTATTAAACCTCTTCCTTTCCGATTCCTCTAAGACCAAGCTTGTATTATTAGAAATACAAGTCTTAAAAGTCAACTAGGGTAGACTCCTATGTTCTAGCTCCTTCCTGTAGAAGTTCTAGGCTAGGAGCCATCATTACTTTCCCTTCAACCTCTACTGGAGGACTAAAAACCAAAGGAGAATCAGAATTATCTCCCACAACTTGTTTCCATGTCTTCGTAGCTCTTATAGTAGAATCTCCTTCTATTGGATCTGCTTTCTTAGAGGAAAACTTTGAAGTTGAAGGTAGGGTATTTTTAAAAAGGGATGTAGAGGAAGAATGGGCTGAAGAAGATTTGAAGTTTTGCAGTGTTGTGGATCGGTGGAGCAAGGGAGGGAGTAGATGAGGAAGAAGGTGAATTTTTCGAGGGTAAAGGGTGAAATTCAGAAGGATTGGGGGTATGGTGCCAATCATTGTAAGAGGAAAAAGAAAGAAAAGAAAGAGAATGTTAGTTTTGGTAAGGTAGCAGTGTTTTAGAAATTTTTCCAGGGAGTGTAGTTTTTTAACGGTAATGAAAAGTGGGTAGGAAATGTTTTGTGGTTGCATAGACAACAATACCCTTGGACTAAGAAAAGGTTGCAGAAGGAGGAGGATGGAGGATGGAGTATGGAGGGTTTTCTAGGGGATAATAGAAAATGGTGAAAAGAAGACAATCATGGAGAAAGATGGAAGAAGAGGTGAAGAGGGAGGAAGGAGGCTAGGTTGATCTGAATAGTAGGGAGAGTTGGTTAGTGAGAAGGAAGTCTCTCTCTCTCTAGCCACTCTTTGCCACTTAAGAAAAGTACATATAAACAGGCTCTCTTTTATTTAAATGGATGCATGGTGATTAAGTTTTCTTATACTTGGATCATTTTCATATCAAAGTTTATATTAGAGATAATCGATTCCAAATTGTTTATTTTCAATTTTTTATAATCTTAGTAGCTCAGTTTGTTACTATTTTGTCAACAAAATGTTCTTTATGTAGGCCTTCATGTCTAAAATTAATTACTAACTAAATATTTATGTGAATTAAAAATTCAAACCAAATATTTACGTGAACTAAAAATTCAACTTATAATCTCTTTACGCAATTAATTTTTACTTATTTTCATAATTTATGAAAATTACAAAATATTATTAATAATATTAAAAGAATTATATTATTTAGTAAAATCATCTCTAAAATATTATTAAAAGAATTATATTATTAAGTAAAATCGCTTTAAAATGAATTATATTATTAAGTAAAATTTTCTAAAATTTACTTAATATTTAGTTATTATCAATAACATAAATATAATTATATTGATATTAAAATTAAATAATATTTTATTATATTTTATTTTAAAATAATAATAAACTAAACTTTTAAATTTAAGTTTCGATAGAGTTCATTATTAAGAAATGATAATAACAAAAATTTATACTATAAAATTAAATATATTTTCATGTTTAGTCGTAGTATTTCTATTTTTCTCCTTTTATTTGTCAGGATCATTTATTCTAATGTTTTAAGCTAATTTATAAACAGTAAGTAAGTTAGCAATAAAATGCTATTACTTATAGCCGATATACTGCTTGTTACAATTTTAACAATACATTAAGATTATGTTAGTATTTTAATTATTAATTTTGTGTATCTTATATAAATACAAAGTATTATAATTTTGTCATCAATGTTTAGTTTAGTTTAGTCATAATAGTTCAAAGGTCAAAAATAGAAAATAAAACAAAAAGAATGAGGTATTATACGCCAATTAAAAATTGATTTGAAGAAAATATAATTAATATTGATTCGGTTGAAAAGGGAGAGTCTAAAATAGAATTTTATATTAAAAAAATTATCAAATCCATCAAATTCATGCGAAGAGGACACAGTTAAAATCATCTAAGGAAGAGTTTAAGAGACCTTTATGTTGGGAAATTTGGATAGAATTAGGATCTCGATCGCAACGGAATAATTACGAAACTTTTTTCGTATTTCAATTTCTCATAAATTTATATCACTTTAATTTCATAAAATAATTAATGTATAAATTATAATCATTAATCATAATTCATACCATATTTTGAAGTTTGATCATAATCTTATCCTATCCTTTAAACCGTTTTCAAAACTAATCCATCTCAACTACCTTAGCCGCATAAATGTCTGACTTCTAACAGTAGCTATAGAATAAGTTGAGAAAACTTTGTGACTCTTACAGAAAGGGTTCACAATAAGAAAAATGTCATTTAGCAACATAAAGTATCGATGGAAAATGTTTGTAGTCTGTTGGCAATATAAATTAGCAATGGATCAACCGACGGACCAAAATGTCATCAAAACTGTCATAGGTAAATTTACCGACAGACATATTATGTAACCATCTGTATATTTACCTACAGAACTAAATATTCCACAGGAATATTTTTTGATACTATTGGTTATTCCGTCGGTGAGATTTTCGACGATTATGATTGACTGTCGATAAATATACAGACGGTTCAGAAAATCTTAACGATTAAGTTGGCGTCGGCTTGCAATATTACCTACAGAACAAAGAGTAATCATCTATAAATATCTTACATTTTACCAACAGTTTATGGTGTGTTGTCGGCAAAATATGGTGCATTTTATTGACGGATATTTATTTTCCATCGGCAAAGAAAATTAAAAAATCCCGACATTAAATTTTATTTCATGATCTTATGATCAATGCATAATTTCATCAGTTATGAATTATATATGTATAATATCTTGATTTGTTTATATATTTGATTTGTTTAAACAAAAAGTTGATTAATGATATAAAGTTAAAATTATCTTAATTGATAATAAAAATATTATAGTGTACATAATAAGTATTTGTAATTCAAAGCAAATGACTATAACATTCCTATTATCCTGGTGACCGCGGGTGCTTTGAGATGCTACCCCTCACCTTTAACTCATCTACCTCATGTCTCAGTTGAGCTATGTAGTCCATCAATGTCTCCATTGTGGTCTAAAGCTGATTGACTTCATTGGATTGTGACCATCTACTAAATGTTGTTGTACTGGACGTGAAAGATTGTGAATAACATGTATTCACAAATGAACCTAGCCCAAAAATCCTTTTATGATAGTCCCTATTACCCACTGCATCAAGATATGTTTAACTCTCATCAATAACTTGTTCGTGCTTAAATTGTCGCTGAATGCTTTCTTGTATTTGGTCCTATTAGGAGGTAATATTTATATTAGTAAGTGATAATTATTAAGAATTAATATTAAAACATATATTTCACATACATTTAGTTCTTCACATCGGGTAGGCCTTATGCAATGAGTGTAGGCCTTATGCCCATAAACTTTTCCTATATAAGAATAAAATGTTATAAGTAAACTAGAATCTATAAAAATTTCGATAGAGTTTCCTTTATTTTTATGATATTTACCCTTTGTTGAACAAAGAAAATAACTCATCACAACCATGTATAGTACCAAACATTTATACCATTATCATTATCTATAATACATATATTTTCATTCCAATATTCACACATCAATTTAAATTGAAATACAGCAAAGTAAAACAATTAGAATATAAGTGTAAAGTTTAGATACAAGTCTCTCTGCATAATCGTGGTGGGTAATTGATCCTCCCATATGTACAAAAAGACTCTCTCCCTCACGTCCTCTACATTTGTTGGTTGAGTTACACTCAGAGATGGACATTGCCTCAAATGACATCCAATACTTGTGCCAATGACTCCATATTTGCCTAGAAATATAAGGCGGTCGTATACCAGCCTTGTGTATCGCACCAATAAAGTCATGATAACGTTTACATACTCGTCTCTCCCATACGTTATGTATGACCGCATCGAAATTACAATCCCAAAAAAGTTTTTTCTAAAATAAAGGAAAAATTTGTTAAATATTTATAATTTAATAATATTTATCTAATTAATATATATATATCAATTAAATAAAGAAAATAATTTTTTATTGTACCTCAAACTCCTAAAAGTAAAATGCCTTTGTGGCCTGAGAGATATTCTTTCATATATAACCCTCAGGATCAATCTTCTCCTTAAATTTAGATGTCATATTTCTAGAACACGGTCTAGACGGAATTGACCTAATATAAGAACAAATAATTTTATACCATTTGCAAAAATTTAAACCTATAACTTAATTATAAACATATAGTGATTAATGTAATTTCATTTATAGATTATTGACAATTTTTATATATGTTCTTTCATCAAGTCTCTCAGCTCCAGGCTGGCGGCTGTTTTCTTCATCCGACATAGGGGTACTGGATGATGTAGGAGAAGTGGATAGTGTAGCATGAAGAATAGCAGGTGATGCGTCATCTACAACTGTAGGTCCTGAAGCGAGAGGTGGTGATTTCGTTACAGTTGCAAACTGTGATGGTTTACCTTTACAGTAAGTACCTCCGAATCATTATCTAAACCTGAGTCACATTATATTACGTTGCCTCTTTGGTGGCATATTTCTACCTGAATTTCATTGTTTATTGAATTTTCTAGAAATATAAGAATTTGAATTCAATATTTTACACAATATATTCAAAAGGAAATAAGGCAATTTGTTGAATATCATATTTAAGTACAAACTTTGAATTAGAAGGTTAACAATTATTACAGTTATAGAACAAGAAAAATAACAACCCACACTCAATAGGACGCAGCTTAACCCTTAACTAGTAAGGAGGTTGTTTGAAAAATTCTTACAGATACAACAATGAATCAACTCTAAAGCGTCCATACAATAATAAATCAGCTTTAAAGTCGAGTCCAGTGTATTGCATCGATAAATGACAATGATATAATTATTTTCTTAAATTCCAAGTGACATGAGAGTCGATAAAGGTAAATAAGTTCCTGATGTCTGGATTCCCGAGAAGGGTCCTGACATGTTTGAACACACCAATTGAAATAGTGACAGTTCTTCCCTCAAGTGTAGGGTTTCTAACACCTTCTTCTAATAGCGTTGTTAAGTTAAAATGACTTTACGTGAATGATTTTAATTAAGTACAAATAATAATGAAAAACAGACGATAGTTGGAAAGCGATTTAAAGATGAAAAAGTATGTACAAAAATAGATGTACAAAAGGCATTTAAAGAAGCAAAAATAGACGAAAGCAAAAGTAGACGGAAGCAAAAGCAGACGGAAGCAAAAAGCAGATGATGAAAAATAGATGAAAGCAAAAGCAGACGAAAGAAGCAAAAGCAGACGGAAGCAAAAAACAGACGATGAAAAAAAGACAGAAGTGAATCACGTCAGAATCAAGAATCAGTTTGAGTTAGTTACAGAACTCAACTGAATATCCACTTCTTTCAAGAAACAAGATTAAAGAAGCAAGAATCAAGAATCAAGAAGCAGTTGAAGACGAAGACTATAAATATGAGTCGAAGTCGAAGATTGCTGTTGGGCCCCGAAAATTTTATTTTATTTTATTTTTTATTTATTCATTTGCTTAAATTATTCTTTATTTTTGCTTTAATTGTTTTAATTGTATGTATATATATATATATTTATTTATTGAGTCTTGGAATTAGCAAGTATGATTGGGAATTAGAATTTTGAAATTAAAAAGAAGGGTTAGGATTAAGTTGGATTAAATTGTAGTAGGCTTGTGAGGAGGAGAGCCCAAAAGAATTGCAAGTGAGCTAAGGAGTAATGAAACTGCGTAGTTTTGAGGAGGGCTTTAAATTGAGAGCAAATGAATTAAGTTAAAAGGGAGAAGAAGAAGGTTGTCGTAGGATTAAAAAGAAAAAGAAGGCAAAACGTGAGCCAAGGAGAAGGGAGCTTTCGGCTAGGAGAAAAGGGAGAGTCGTAGGAAGCTTGAAGGGAGGAAGAAGGGAGAAGAAAAAGAAGAGAAACCTAATTATTGGAGGTAAGTTCCATCTTTGTTTATGCTAGATTCAAGAATGGGGTAAAATGGAGGTTAGGGTTTGTGTAGGGATTGAAGAAAGAAGAAGAAAAGGGTAAAATCAATGGATTTTGGGATTTCTAAGTTAAGGTTTTGGTTATTCTAGCATAGATGGCCTATGGGTAGGTTAAGTTTAAAGTTGATTTTTATCTTTGCTTGATTCTTGAATGTTATAACTTTTCTTAGAATGTATTCATTGAATGGAGTATGGTTTAATTGAAGGGAATCAAAAAAACCCCACTCAAGACAAGGAGGAAGGGCAATTTTGAATTCAGATTTCGACGTTTAGGTGGGTAACATTTTTATAGTTGTTGTGTGATAGGCAAATGCCTTATGTGTGTAATCCTTAATTAAATTTCGTGCATGTTGAATTGTGTGTATATACTTGAAAGCGTATGATGAAATGGATATGTCTCTTTTGATATGAATGAAAAATATGGAGCTATGATGATTCGACAAAATGAAAGAAGCATAAAAATGCCATTTTTACATTTGAATAATAGAGCATAGATTGGTTGTGATTGGGAAAGAGAGAACCTGTTTCGTTAGTCTCGTGCACGATGACCCATAGCCTTATCTAGGCTGCTCGCTTGAGGCCACGAGATCCTGAGAAATCGAACTCGTCGTGTCTATGGTAAACTTCGGTTAGCCGTCGTGTTTATGGAACTTTCGAGCCAATTGTGTGCATTTCATCATTTTTTGTGTTTATGATGCATAATACGTTTTTTAACTGATGGAAGATTTCGTGTTATGCTTTATGCGATGATTTCGGTTAATTGTGATTTATTTGATAAAGTTGGGTATCTATGCATAATATGTTAATTGCTAACGTTTTGGATTATTGATTATGTGTTGTATGGCTCATTACTCGATGGCTATAAAGGTGTTAACCACTGAGCCGTGTTTTGCTCATCTCATTCTCCCTCCTCAGGTGCAAATCAAGTTGAGCGCTGAACCTTGCAAGGCATCGGGATTAACTCTAAGATTTTAGACACTTTTGTATTAAGTTAGTAACTAGCTTTTAGATAGCTTTATAAGCATATCAAGCATGGAACATCTCATATACTTTGTATCTTGTACTTGATTTTGATGGATATGTTGATATGTAATTAAAGCTATGCTTGAACTCTCTTATGATTGGAAAAGAAAATGAGAGCTCTAGTACTCTCTTATGATTGGAAAAGAGAATGAGAGCTCTAGTACTCTCTTCTTCATGTGTATATATTGAATTGCGATCTGTGTATGAACTTGAAAAAGGAATGTGTATGAGTCTTCTTAATTATTGTGTTGCTGTTGGGATCTTGCTTTGGGATAGCTCGCTGGAAATTTGTGATGATTTATGAGATCAGATGAGATCATTTAGTCTTAGTGAGACTGGTAGACGATCTGTAGAGCTTTCCCATGATGTATTATGAGCTATTTTTGGATGTGATAATTGGAAAATGTGAGTTGCTAGTGTTAAGTGCAGGTGTTGTCTAAATGGCAGACCACAGATAGAAATTTTGAAGCCATTTTTAACCTTGATAGGGTTGGAAATTGTTTTTATGATCTTCATAGAAGTTGTAGAGCATTCTTGTACCTTTCTCTAGACACCAAGTTTGCTAAATTTGGAGTTCTGGGTCAAAAGTTATGGTATTTGTAAGTTTTGGTACTGCTTTTGAGGAGCTAGTCGATCAATCTTGGAGTAAACTTTTGATCCCTTTAGTGACCGAGCTTGCCTTTGAGTCCTCCTTGAAAATTATAGATCTGTCCTTTATCTTTCCATCGATACCAAGCTTGTCAAAATTGGAGCTCGGAGTCAAAAGATATGAGAGTTAGAAGTCAGAAGGGTTGGATCGCTGGGCGAGCCGGGGCGGGCTCGCTCTTGCGCGCCTGGTACTCGTCATTTGGGGTCGGTTTTTGGCCGACCGACCCCTCTTCCTTCTTTTGGCCATAACATTTTAACCAGACCTCTAATCAACCTGATTTTTGAAGCGTTGGACTCCTAAGATATTTTTCTATCTTTCTATACCTGGTTGATCGGTAATGTCTTTAAATTGAAAAAGATGGATTGGAACAAAGTATGATGATCGGTTGATAAAGTTTGATTATGCTTCAATAAATTGGAGATATCTGGAGCTATAAAGCTCCGATTGAGGCGATTCTTGTTATGAATTAAACTAGAGATATAGATCTACAAGTTATATAAAGTAGCAGATTGACAATTTAGTCTCTAAGACTTTCTATTTCTGGCATGAAGTTGGTAGAGTGTTCAGTCTTGGTTTGTTTTTCTTGAGACAGTATTTTGGTCATAACTTCTTCATTTCTAATCCAAATTGAGCATTCTTGGTGGAGTTGGAATCGTTAGAACAGGAGGGAAAATTGTTCTTAAGAAGCTGATCCGAAATATTTCTATTGAAAGTTTCCCCAAAGTGTGGTCTGTTTGTTGTCGGTTTTGGGTCTTTCATGCTTTTATGCTTCTGAATGTTGGGCTTCGGAGACGGGGTCCAACAATTACATAGTTAGATATATACACGACGTATACGAATATGAACACAAAAAGCTGTCAATACTTGAGAGAAATTATTGTGCAAAACTTAGAGCTATTCTTTTTTGTAACAAAGCTCAAAGATCTTTCAATTGAAAGTTGTACAGATAGCCTGCAGAGGCTAAGTGTGAAAGAATATTGATTGTAAGAGACCTGAAGAGGCTCGGGGAAAAAGAATACTTGTAAAAACTTTGAGAGATAGTGAATCAGAAAGACTTCTGAGGAGTGGATGTAGCCCACAGTTTGAGGAGAACCAGTAAAAAAATTACTGTGTCAACTTCTCTCAACCTTTATCTCTCTTATCTTTCAAAGTTTAGATCTTACTAGTTTTTCAACAAGTTTTTGAAAACTATTTTATAACTTTGATTTTCAGTAGTTCTTGTGAAAAGAACAAGTTTCTCTTAACAAAAAGTTTTTAAAAAGGGAAATACACAATTCAACCCCCCCTTCTTGTGCATTTGCATGTCATTTAATAAGTCTTGTATTAACATGTGATTTACTTCAATTGGTATCAGAGCTTGATGTCCAAGGATCACATTAACAACGTGTGGATTAAAGATTATGACAGAATCACATACATACATAGCGGAAGGTGCCTCAGTCACTAAACCTTCGGAGTTTAACGCAGAAGACTATCACTACTAGAAAGATAGGATGTGGTTGTTTATCGAATATACTCATGTTGACCTTTGGGACGTGATATAGAATGGACCATACATAGATGATGAAGGAAATCTTATTCCACGAATCAGATGGACGACTGATCAGAAGGCGAGATTTCAACTGAACTCTAAAGCAAAGTTCTTCTTGAGTTGTGCCCTAAGCAGAAGTGAGTATGATAAAGTCCACAGATGCGATACTACGAAGGAGATGTGGGATACGTTATCTATCACACATGAAGGTACAAACCAAGTCAAAGAATCCAAGATAAGTATTCTTGTGCACCAGTACGAGCTGTTCAAGATGAAAGATGAAGAATCTATTGATCGAATGTTTGGAAGATTTCAAACAATTATCAATGGACTAAAAGCTCTTGGAAGAACTTACGACAACCAAGACTATGTTCGTAAGATCTTAAGGAGTCTACCAAGGAGGTGGAGACCAAAAGTTACTACTGTACAGGAAGTTAAGGATTTAAACGTATTAAAGCTTGACAAACTGCTTGGATCGTTGAAAATACATGAAGTTGAGCTTGATGCTGAAGACAAGCCCAAACGGGACAAGTCGATAGCACTGAAAGCCAGACAAAAGAATCACAAGACTCAAAGGAATAGGAATCTATCAAAAGCATTAAAGATTAAAGAATCAAAGAACAATGATTCTAGTGAGTCAGAACAGAGTCCAGTGATGAAGAAGACGAGCTACCTTTCATTTCCAGAAAGATCAGACGGATGTGGAAGAAGAAGTCCAAAGGAAACCAATTCCTCAAAAAGAAAAGAAAAGATGATGGGAAGATAGAGAAGACTTCCATCATATGTTACAAGTGAAACAAACCAAGACATTACAAGTCCGACTGTCCAACTCTAAAGAAGAAACCAAAGAAGAGTAGAGAAGGCAAGAAAAGCATGATGGCAACTTGGGAGGATCTAGATTCATCTGAATCAGATAGAAGCTCCGAAATATCAAAACATGCAAATATTTGCCTAGTAGCTGAAGAGGAAAGTGATGAGGAGGTAACTTCTAAATATGATGAATTGCATAATGCATATTCGGAACTACTAGAAGATTCTCATGCTATTCTGAAACAGTACAAACTATTAAAGAAAAAGTATGTAGAAAACCTCAAACATACACAAGAGATAGAAAGAGAGAATACCTGCTTGAAAAAGTAAGTAGAGGAAAGTCAGAAAAAGAAAGTTGTAGATAGATCTGAAGAGATCAATCAGTTGAAGCTTAGGATTAAGAATCTTTCACCGATCTAGCGAAGTTTCAACCGAAAGTACGATTTAAAATGAATGAGATGTTAGGAAAATGTAGACATTCGAGTGATAAAACCGGATTAGGGTTTACTAGAGAAAGGTCTCAACAGAAAAAGAAGTTTTTCTTTCAGAAAAAGAAGTTCCAACAATTTCATCAACAAAGTTATAAAATGCATTATTATCATTCTGTGCATTTCATTAACTCAAAAGGACCTAAGAAAATATAGGTACCGAAGAATAAATAATATCTCCTGCAGATATCCTTCCTTGGAAGAGGCAGCAAGCACCATTGGTATTTGGACATTGGATGCTCGCGACACATGACGGGAAGAAGGTCTATGTTCCTAGATCTTCAAAATAAGAAGGGAGGATCGGTGACTTTTGAAGACAACCAGTAGGGCAAGATAATTGGAATCGGCAAAATAGGTAAAGATTCCTTTGCATGTATTGATAATGTGCTGCTTGTTGATGGTCTGAAACACAACTTGATTAGTGTCAGTCAATTGTGTGATTCTGGTTTTGAAGTTATTTTCAATCAAAATCTTTGAGATGAGTCTATATTCTTTTCTGCCAAAAGACGAAATAATCTTTACAAAATTGATTTAGAAGATTTTCAAAATCAAAATGTTTCATGTTTTTTATCAACTGAAGAAGAAAGACTAATCTGGCATAAAAAGCTAGGTCATGTCAGTTTTAAACACATTTCAAAGTTGTTAAAGCATGATTTGGTAAGAGGTTTACCAAAAATAAGTTTTGACAAGGAGTTCTTTTGTGAAAGTTATCAGAAAGGAAAACAAGTCAAAACATCGTTTTCTTCTAAAAATTTTGTATCATCATCTAGACCTCTAGAATTATTACATATGAATTTATTTGGTCCTACTAGGACAATAAGTCTTGGAGGAAAGAAATATGGACTTGTTATTGTTGATGATTTTACTAGATTTTGTTGGATATTATTTTTGTCACACAAAGATGAGTCTTTTAAGTATTTTAGGACCCTCTCCAGAAAGTTACAGAATGAAAAAGGAATGTCGATAGTGTGTATTAGGAGTGATCATGGTGGAGAATTTGAGAATGAGAAGTTTAGAATATTCTGTGAGGAGAATGGAATTTTCCACAATTTCTCTACTCCTAGGACTCCACAGCAGAATGTAGTTGTTAAAAGGAAGAACAGGATGATTTAGGAGATGGCAAGGACTATGCTCTGTGAGATGAATCTTCCTAAATACTTCTGGGCAGAAGCAGTGAATACAACATGCTATATTCAGAATAGAATATTGTTGCGACCTCTATTGAAGAAAACTCCTTATGAGTTATGACATGGAAGGAGACCAAATATATCTTACTTTCATCCATTTGGTTGCAAGTGCTCTATATTGAATACAAAGGAATTGTTGGATAAATTCAATTCAAAGACTCATTCAGGAATTTTTCCTGGCTTCTCTTCATCATCGAAGGCATTTAGGGTCTACAATCTTACCTCGAAGACTGTTGAGGAGACTATTCATGTCAAGTTTGATGATAGTTTCCAACCAAGTAAGGAAGATGACATGGATAGTGAAATCTCTTCAGTGCCCATAAGTGATACTAAAGAAGCTCCATCATCAGAAACTCAGTTAGACAAGATTGAGGATATTCCAGAGACTCTTGGGTTGAAAAAGGATTGGAGATATAAGAGTTCTCATCCAAAAGAGTTAATCATAGGAGAGACCTCAGAAGGAGTCAGAACAAGGTCCAAATTCAGAAGAGAAGCTAATGCAGCTTTTTGGTCTCTGAAATAGAGCCTAAAAGATTGATGAAGCTCTTCAAGATGAAGCATGGATTTTAGCTATACAAGAGGAGCTGAACCAGTTTACTAGGAACAAAGTTTGGTCCTGGTTCCTAAACCTCAAGAAATCCATCATAGGAACTAGATGAGTTTTTAAGAATAAGTTAGACGAATCAGGGAGAGTAAGTTGGAATAAAGCAAGATTAGTAGCACAAGGCTATAATCAGCAAGAAGGAATAGACTATAATGAGACGTATGCTCCAGTAGCGAGACTTGAAGTAATTAGGATACTGCTAGCATATGCTGTTTTTCATAATATAAAGCTTTTTCAGATGGATGTGAAGAGCGCGTTTCTGAATGGTTTTATAGACGAAGAGGTGTATATGAAGCAACCTCCTGGTTTTGAGGATGTTAAGTATCCAGATCATGTCAATAGACTTCATTGGGCTTTATACGACTTGAAGCAAGCTCCTAGAGCTTGGTATGATCGCCTAAGTACTTTTCTCATAGAGAGTGGCTTTAGTAGAGGTCAGGTAGATAAGACACTCTTTAGGAAGAATTATGAGAATGATTTTATTTTAGTGCAAATTTATGTTGATGATATCATTTTTGGTACTACTTCAAAATTTTATGCATGAGTTTTGAGAGTCCAATGAAAAATGAGTTTGAGATGAGTATGATGGGAGAGTTAAAGTTCTTTCTTGGGTTGTAAGTTAAGCAAACCGAAGGGAAGATCTTTATCCATCAACATAAATATGTGAAAGAATTTCTGTGTAAATTTGATATGAAAAAAGTGAAGCCTATGGCAACTACGATGCATCCTTCGAACCTTTTGTCAAAAGATGAAGTTGGTAAGAAGGTGGATCAAACCCTGTATAGAGGGATGATCAGTTCTTTGCTTTATCTTACAGTAAACAGACCTGACATATTTTTCAGTGTATGCTTGTGTGCAAGGTTTTAGGTCGATCCTAGAGAGTCTCATTATATTGTTGTTAAAAGAATTATGAGATATCTCGCAGGTACTACTGGTCTTTGCTTAATGTATGAGAAAGGTAAAGATTTCAGGTTGATCGGATACTGCGATGCGGACTATGCCGGAGATAGAATTGAAAGGAAGAGTACGAGTTGAGGCTGTCATTTTCTTGGCTCAACCCTTGTTTCTTGGTCAAGCAAGAGACAAAGCTCAATCGCCTTATCAACTGCTGAAGCCGAGTACATGTCTGCTGCAAGCTGTTGTTCACAAACATTGTGGATCAAATATCAACTAGAAGATTATTCAGTTCGAGAAGAGGAGATCCCAATCTTTTGTGACAACACCAGCGCCATCAACTTGACAAAGAATCCAATCCAGCATTCGAGAGTGAAGTATATCGAAGTCAGACATCACTTCTTATGGGACTATGTTCAGAGAAGGATTGTGAGTCTTCAATTTATTGAGACGAATTTTCAATGGGAGGACATCTTCACTAAACCACTAAGTGAAGAACGTTTCAAGGAAATCAGACAGAATCTCAATATGGTGATGTTAAGTGACCAACCGTCTAAGATGTCTCAAGTAAGTTAAAAGGTCATCAAGGTTAACGACGTTAGTAACAGTGAGTTACAGCTAGTAATTTCTCAAAGAAGGAACTCTTGGAGGGAAAGTTACATAGCCTTGAGAACCTCACCTATTCTAGAACACGCTTGAAAAGACCATTCGAGAAGTCTCAACTCAGAAACCTTTTAGCTCTAATCTCTCTCAAAATCTCTGTAACCAACCTTACCCTTTGAAGAACAACTCTGTGTTAACTCAGTTTCTACTCATCAAAGAATCAATGGAGCAAGCAATGATCTACGGGAGGCATATTGATTTTGAATCCTTGAAGAAAGATGACATGGATATCGAACCAGAGATAATAGAAGCAGGATGGAGGAAGTTCTTCTAGGTGCACGAATATGTATATCAAAATGAAGTGTACGATTTCTGGAAGAATGTGTAGCTAGTAGACAATGCTATTGTTTCCTTAGTATATAGATTGTCTATTATTGTGACAAGGGAGTTGATTGAGAAGGTGACTGAATGTCCATCTGTCAGAGAGAAGCTTACAAGCAAAGCCAGATGGATGACGAAAGTTGGGATGTTGGAACCTGATCCAGCGACCGAACCCCAACTGCTTATAACTTAACACTCTTACTCTTGCTTCAATTCCACATCTATTGGACCCATTTCCAGAGCCCAATTTTCGGAGTCCTAAAGCCTTGTGCTTATTTCCTTACAGGGTCCTTAGCTATAACTCGACATTCGTGGCGAGCGCACACCAATTAAAAACCAAAATCATGAGTTGATTTATTCATACAAAATGTAACCTTAAGTCTCGAGTTCGATTTGAAACAAGAATCACCTCAAACGGAGTTGTATAACTCAAGTTATGCTCAAAAAGCCTAAAAGAGCTCATACTCCAAAAATGATCTCCAAACCGACCTCTCACTTATTTTAATGCAAACTTCTTCAATTTAAATCCAAATGGTACAAATTTTTGTAGGGAAAAAGATATATGTCTTAGAAATCTACTGGTTCAAGTCTCACCTCAATTGGAGGTCGGATGAGGGATTTATTCCCAAAAGAATAGACTATGTTCACTTCCAAAATCAAAATGAAACTCTTTTGGCGCGATTATCATAAATTTTAATCTAGTTGTCGGATTGAGTTCGTTCTTTGACCATTAGAAAGAAGACATATATATCTACAACTTTTATGAAGACCACAAAATGAGATTCGGCCTCTAACTTTGCCCAAAAATACAATCTTTCCCATAGCTGTCAGTTAAATGGACATGTTCGGGTGAAAGTGGTCCAAAAGCTTCGAGAATGTCCGTTAAACGGACATGCAAGTCCGTCTAACGAACATGGGCAAGCTAAGGGGTGTTTTTGCTCCTGAGGCTGTCCGTTTAACGGACATGCCATTTTTCAAAACTCCAATTGCTCTTATAATGCATCTCACCTTAAACTTAACTTCATAACCACTTGTACACTTCACAAGTTTATTCATTCCCAAGCCTAAACACTTCATAACCCTTCAAACTCCAAGTTCAAATCACCAACTTCACAATTTATAGCTTAATTGGTTCATCAAACCATGAATTTAATCCTTAATCATCAAGGCTATCATAAACTCACAAGCAATATGAACATAAAAAAAATGACTTAAACAGATATCTTCCAGTTGTCATGACTTTATACTCCAAATCCTAAAAAGTACATATGATACCTCAATGGAAAGATAACAAGATGCTCTACAACTTTCATGAAGGATGATAAACTCAATTCCATCATTAAAGGAGGTAAAAACTCACTCAAATGCATTGCTCTTATAATGACCAATGAAACAGTGAAATAGCCACATGAATAGTAACTGGTATAGGTTTAACCCCCATAAGTTTTTACTTCTAACTCAAAATAAGGCACATCATATACCATTAGAAAGCTCTAAACGTATGCTACATTATTCAAGAAGACACATCAATTCAATTCCGACACTAAAATGGTCTAAAACCTAAGCAAAGTTTCTATCAAATTTTGTAAAAATTTGA
The DNA here is from genome assembly GCA_029891385.1 of Erythroxylum novogranatense. Classification (NCBI taxonomy): domain Eukaryota; kingdom Viridiplantae; phylum Streptophyta; class Magnoliopsida; order Malpighiales; family Erythroxylaceae; genus Erythroxylum; species Erythroxylum novogranatense. Next base: position 107,742,919 of record CM057225.1, on the reverse strand, counting down.
CAGCACCTCCTTAGAATATTCCACTAACCAAACTTCAATTCAATTACCCTCATTTGCATAAAACTCAATATCCAACCTCATAAAAAATAATTCAATTCCAAAGTGTCTCCAGATACAAATTTAAGGGCAACAACCACACTCCTAGATATCTATACCATTCCACATTATAAAACAATACAATCTCAATCCTTCTTCTTTTGCTAATTCAAACCATACAATGGTGCATTTGAATAAGACATATGCAAATTTCATAGATTACATTCAAACCCAACATTCTTGCATTTACATGAACAATCTGAGTTATTACAACACTTTAGAGGGCATTTAGCCCGATTACAATCCAAAAGATCAAAATCAAAGTACAAAGTGAAGCAAATCTCCAAATGCAACCTAATGCTTCATTTCTAAAAAAAAGAGACTTCTAAATTTAGAACATCAAGTGGTATCTCACTCCAATATCAGTAACTCGTGTTCCCGCCGTTACCGTGGAGGGAAAAGGGTGAGCTCGACGGCTCAAGGGTAACAACTTAATAATTAAGAAATAAGCAAATACGTTCTTAATTCCTTTATTTTCAAAGCAACTTTCAGATTGATAAAAATCTTTCAAACTTATCAAGGCCAATTTACATTGCTCAAAATGCTTTCACTTCATCAAAACTCCTTGATTTCAAAGCCAATATCACATTAATGAAAACCTTTACAATTTCATTTAAAAACTTTTCACAAATTCATCACATCAAAACGTTTCACAAATCAAGCTATCACATAAGCACAGATAAAGTGGTTCATCAATTTATCAAAAGCAGTTACCAAGCAACATAACATACAAAGAAAACTTAGTCAAGCATATCACATAATCACATATAAGATGGTTTGGGTGGATCCAAACAGGACGTACTACACATTTCCGCAGAGCGGTCATGTGTAGCAGTGAACATATGAGGGAGTCCGTGAGGAGCTCCATTGCCACTAGCGGGCAGCCGGGAGAATGCTATAATTTTGACAGGTGCACCTATCACACATGAGAGACCACCACAAACCCAAACAAACATGTATATCACATAATTCACACAATTCATGATCATTACCCTCAAATGGCAAAATCACTTTCACATAATCGTTGGAATAACACATTTAAAATCTCTTTTACTTGATGAAACAAAGTAACAAACATTTCCATAAGGGATTTACATCAAAAACATTTTATACATGATTAAACCATCATAAAAAGCAACTCATTTACAAATGAAAGGTCATAGGCAAAAATAAACACCTTCAATGACATTTATTTCAAAACAATTGAGTAGCCTATTATCTCAATCATTAAAATATTACCCACCTTAATCCTTTAGCCTTGCAATTAGTCAATTGACCTTGCTTCTAGCTCTAATAACCTCTCTTCAACTTCATTAAGCAATAATAACCCAAATTAACATGATGATAACCCAAATTAAATATTTCTAGGAGGGGAAAGTATGGAGAAAAGCCTATCTAACTTTACCCGTACCTAACTTAAGCTAGTTTCACTAAAACCCATCCATAATTCCAAAAGAAATCATATTTCTCTTACCTTAAGGAGCGACCCACGAAAATCCCCTCTCTCTTGGCTTCTCATGAAAGCTTGATCCTTCTTCTTTCCTTTTTCCTTCTCCTTTCTAAGACAAGATGAAAACTAAGGCTCTAACCTTTTTTCTTCTCCCTTCTTCTTCTTCTTCTTCTTCTTCTTCTTCTTCTTCTTCTTCTTCTTCTTCTTCTTCTTCTTCTTCTTCTTCTTCTTCTTCTTCTTCCACGAAGACTCCCCTTTCTTTTGCTCCTTCTAGAATTTTCGTGACTCCCTTTCATTAGCCTTAACTCTTGTCTTTTATATTAAAAACCTAAGCTCCCAATCAATCAAAACTACGTAGTTTCATTAAAACCTTCCTTTCTATTGGACCAATGGTGGTTGACAAATTAATTCCACTTATGTTTTGATAATAATAAAATATATAGAATTGGTTAAGAAATTGTTTCAGTTATTTTGGATTGATATTCAATGAAAGAATTGTACAAATCAAGATGGAAGTTTCCTATACAAGTAATATATGTCAACACAAGTCGACTAACAGCATACAAGTCGACTTATCGTAGACCACAAGTCGACTTACACATCACAAGTCGACTTATAGAAGAGCGGAGATGCAAGTTTACGTAAAATGTTATCATAAGTCGACTTATACAACTCGACAAGTCGACTTATGGTCACAAGTCGACTTATACAACTCGACAAGTTGACTTATGGGTACAGCACATTAATTCCAACGATCTAATTAGCCAAAAATGGAAGGGAGATTATTAAGGAACGGTCATTTCAATCTATCAACAGCTAGAATAAGTCCCAACAGTTATATTTCTTCTTATATAAAGGGTGGATGATTGATGAAGAGTAGATACAAGTTCTAGAAGCCAAAATACTCTTATCTTGCTCAAAATTGCTCATCATTGTTCTTACTTTGTTTACATTTGTATTGAGCACTTGTTCTTATATCTTTATCCTATTTCTTTTACAAATTGAGTGATTAGTGGTAGGTCACGTGTGAGGTAGCTTAAGCCAGAAATCAAGTGTTGTTGGTAGGATTTGTGCCGGAAGACAAATCATCTGTAAAGGTAGCTTGAGCCGAAAATCAAGCGGTATTGGTAGGATTTGTGCCGGAAGACAAATCAAGTGTAAAGGTAGCTTGAGTCGGAAATCAAGCGGGATTGTAAGAGTTCACACTGAACTACAAAGTGTGTAATAAAGTGGTTTGCAAAATCCTAAGTGGGAGCTTAGGTAGAGGACGAGGTCTTAAAGACCGAACCTCTATAAAACAAGTGTTTGATCTTCTTCCCTACTCTTTGTATTTAAATTTGTTTAAATTACTATTGTGTGAATTAACTTCTGATTTTATTGTAGAAATTTTTAAAGAATTTTAAAGATCTATTCAACCCCCCTTCTAGATCGCTAACAATTGGTATCAGAGTAGAAGTATCCGGGGATGGCACACAACAAACTAGCGGAAGAAGGTAACACAAATTATCGCCCTCCTTTATTTAATGGTACTAACTATTCATCTTGGAAAAATCCTATGAAGTATCACATCATGAGCGAAGGAGTGGAATATTGGAAGATAATTATCTTCGCTCCACAACCACCGTTAAAAGAAAATGGTGAGTTAAAAACGAAGCTGGAATACGATGACAATGACTGGAGGCAAGCCTACATCAACGCTAAAGCGATGAAGCTAATCTATTGCGCTCTCACAGTTGAGGAAAGAAACCGAGTTAACTCATGTACCAACGCCAAAGAAATGTGGGAAAGACTCCGCATCACCCACGAAGGAACCAACCAAGTCCGGGAAACAAAGATCAACATGCTTCTCCATGACTATGAAATATTTGTCATGAAGGAAGGTGAGTCTATTTCCATTATGCTTGATCGTTTTGCAGAAATCATAAATGAATTAGGCAACCTCGGAAAGCATATGACGGATAGTGAGAAGGTGAAGAAGATTCTTCGCTCTCACCGAAAGAATGGGATTCATGAAGTCACATTATTGTGGAATCCAAGGATCTCAATCACTTGGAATTCAACGCCTTGGTGGGATCTCTCATCAACTATGAGATCATTCTAAAATCAAAAGGAGGAAGAGGTAAGTCACAAAAGTCAATTGCTTTAAAAGCTAATGTTTCTTCTCTTGATGAAAGTGACAAAGAAATAGATGAAGAAGAAGAAGATGAAGAAATATCAATGTACGCTAGAAATTTGAAAAAGTTCAAAGAACTGCTCAAAAATAGGAGAAAAGAATTAAGTGGCAGAAGAAATGGAGAAACAAAGAGGTATACTGTAGAAAGAAGGTCTAAGGGCTATGAAGAAAAGAAGAGTTCAAATCTCCAGAAAAATGACAAAGGGAAAAAGAAAGCTAGCCTTATAGCCACGTGGAGTGATGATGAGGAAGCATATCAAAGCAATGATGAAAACAACCTAGCACTTATGTCCAATAGCTCCTCAAAAAGTGATGATGAAGATGAGGTAACTTTCATTGATCAAGATCTGATAGATTCTTTTAATGCTTTACAAATTGATTTTGAAGAAGCTATTGAAATCAACAAGAAATTAAGAAAGAAAATAAGGGAATTGGTTGCTGAAAATAATGCTTTACTTGAGACGATTGATGATTTAGATTGTCCTAAGGAAGATCATTCTACATGCCTTGCTGAAAAAGAAAATCTTACTAATGAACTTGGTAGACTTAGAAAGGAGTCTTCTTATGTGGTTAGAAAATTTGCTGGTAGAAATGCAAAGTTTGAAGAGATGTTGTCTTTACAAAGATATTCTATTTCTAAACATGGTTTAGGATATGATCCTTATAATAGAGATTGTTCTTTAATTTCCAAATTTACCAAAGATGGAAAAGTTGCTCAATGTGCTAGATGCTTGAAAGATGGTCATATAGAAATTGCATGTAAAACTATTAGGAGATGTATCAAAGTTAAGAAAATTTGGGTGATTAAAGGTACAACACCACCTAATGTGGTTTATATGACTAACCAAAATGGACCCAAGATGGCTTGGGTACCAATAAAAAGAAAAGATGTTTCAGTTGCAGGTACAAGCAAGGAATGAAAATCCACCAAGCACTTAGCACATTGATAGTGGAAGTTCAAGGCATATAAGTGGAGACAACAACAAAGTCGACTAATGAAGGTTGATAAGTCGACTTATGGAGGTAAACAAGTCAACTCATGTCTACACAGATTCTTATGCTATTTCAAGAGTGTGGTGCTAATTATGACTTTCTGATATTTGTATTCATTGTTGGATTGTTATGTAATGACTATTGCATTTATTTGTGTTTGTTGTTTTGTTTGTTTATGGACTGCTTTGCGATTATTTTTCATTTTTCATATTGGTTTTTTAATTATGAAAAAAAGGGGGAGTAATATTGGAAATTGATAATTGGTATCCTTTAGTCACCGTCATTTGATTGAGGGGGAGTGTGTTTGATTTGAGACTATTTGTGTTTGATGACCTGTTACTCTATTTAATGTGATTGCAATAATTTTCATCTTCATATTTGTTGGTTTGTATTAGTTGTTTTGATTATGAAAAAGGGGAGAAAATAAGAAATTGATATTCTTTAGTCACTTGATTAAGGGGAGTTTGTTTTACAAAGTTATTAAATTCAATGATTTATATGATTGAGGGGAGACTTAACCAAAATGACAAGGTATAAAACCTTGATCAATGTTCTTTGTTTTCATTTCTTAAACAATTTCTAAGTATTTTGTCATTATCAAAAAGGGGGAGATTGTTGGACCAATGGTGGTTGACAAATTAATTCTACTTATGTTTTGATAATAATAAAATGTATATAATTGGTTAAGAAATTGTTTCAGGTATTTTGGATTGATATTCAATGAAAGAATTGTACAAATCAAGATGGAAGTTTCCTATACAAGTAATATATGTCAACACAAGTCGACTAACAGCATACAAGTCGACTTACACATCACAAGTCAACTTATAGAAGAGCGGAGATGCAAGTTTACGTAAAATGTTGTCACAAGTCGATTTATACAACTCGACAAGTCGACTTATGGTCACAAGTTGACTTATACAACTCGACAAGTCGACTTATGGGTACAACACATTAATTCCAACGGTCCAATTAGCCAAAAATGGAAGAGAGATTATTAAGGAACGGTCATTTCAATCTAGCAACGGCTAGAATAAGTCCCAACAGCTATATTTCTTCTTATATAAAGGGTGGATGATTGATGAAGAGTAGATACAAGTTCTAGAAGCCAAAATACTCTTATCTTGCTCAAAATTGCTCATCATTGTTCTTACTTTGTTTACATTTGTATTGAGCACTTGTTCTTAGATCTTTATCCTATTTCTTTTACAAATTGAGTGACTAGTGGTAGTCACGTGTCGTAGCTCGAGCCGAAATCAAGTGTTGTTGGTAGGATTTGTGTCGGAAGACAAATCATTCAGAAGGTAGCTTCGAGTCGAAATCAAGCGGTATTGGTAGGATTTGTGCGGAAGACAAATCAAGTGTAAAGGTAGCTTGAGCCGTAAATCAAGCGGGATTGTAAGAGTTCACACTGAACTACAAAGTGTGTAATAAAGTGGTTTGCAAAATCCTAAGTGGGAGCTTAGGTAGAGGACGTAGGTCTTAGCACCGAACCTCTATAAAAATAGTGTTTGATCTTCTTCCCTACTCTTTGTATTTAAATTTGTTTAAATTACTATTGTGTGAATTAACTTCTGATTTTATTGTAGAAATTTTCAAAGAATTTTAAAGATCTATTCAACCCCCCCTTCTAGATCGCTAACATTTTCCTTGCAACTTTTTTTCCCTTCCTCTAACATAAACGATTCCTCCTTATCTTCCTCCTCTTTTTGTTTTAAAAAAAACTTAAATGAACCAAATTAACCTTCCCTCAAAATTTTAGACTTTACAAACATAAATGAACTTCCTAAAATGCCCTTACACCATCTTATTCATTTAATTTCTAACAACATACTTCACTCTAATTTAAACATAATCCATCATTTAATTTCCATTTCTTTAACCACTAACACCTCAAAATAATTTAAACAATACCTCCAAATAATTTAGACATGCTTAAGTAAATAAAAAAAATTCAGGGACCAACATGGGATGAAGGAAGACGAAGTCAGTCGACAGTTGTATGGAGATAATGACCCAACAGAGAGGAAGACCTCGAGTTTGGTGCCGAAGGCTAGGGTCTTACATGCGATTTTGTTCAACTGCGTCTTACCGAGAGCGGGTTCAAGGCATTTGGTGACAACTTTGGATGAGCAATGCCTATTTTACTTGCTGAATCGCCAACCTATAGACTTACCATTTCTGATTTTTCAGTATATGGTTAAGGGGATGAAGGATACTAACAGCTATCCTTATGAAATGTTGCTAACAAGGATATTCAGGGAGTTTGGAGTCCTTCTTGACAGAGGAAACAGAATGAAGATATCTGTTAAGAGTGTTATCAACTCAAGTACTGTAGCAAAAATGGGCTTAAAGAATCTGGAGAAAGTAGAAGCAGATTCTGAGATAAAAGCAAGAACTGAGGGGGAGCGTATCAAGAAGAAGTATCCTACAAAAAGTTCTAGATCTCAATCCAGTGCAAGCATGCCCGTGATTGAAAGAAGAAAATCATCTGAAGAAGTTTTAAAGGAAAAGATGATTTCTCATAAAGAAAGTAGCCGAGAACAGACGACAGACGAAGGTGCTTTGAAGAGAAAAGGGGAGAAGCTTTTGAGTGAAATTCCAAAGAAATCGAAGAGATCACCCAGAATTCGAACCTTGAGACAACAGGAAGAAAAGAGGTCCAGAGAACGAAGTCATGTAGAAGTCTTTGAGATAGGTGCACCGAAGGCTGCAAGGTCTCTAGTCTCTATTCTAAATGTAGATACAGCCAAACAGGCTAAAGAGACTGAAAGAAAAAGAAAATTAGAGTTTGAGAAGCAGAAACCCCAATCTCAAAAGACTCCAAGACTGACTGAGGCAGTGAAGAAGACTAAGGAAGTTAGTCAGAAGAAGAGTATTCCTACTTCTAAGGAAGTTAGTCATATGAAGGCCACCCTATTGTTGTTCAAAAGGAGAAACCAACAGAACTTAGTCTGGTATAGACTACTCCTACAAATGTTCAATAAGAATCAACAGAACTTAGTTTGGTATAAGTTCAACAGGAGGAATCAGCAGAACTCAGTCTGGTTCAGTATAATTCCTCTCAACTTCTGAAGAAAGAAGATTTGAGGATCAGAATGATTGAAGAGGTTCAACCTGTAAATAAGGGGAGTACTTCAAAAATCATTAGGGATCCACCGAGGAGGTTAGTGAAGGCATATTTACAACCTATTCCGATAAATAGTTGTACATGGCATCTGTTGAATGAAGATAAAAGGAATTTTTATGAAACTTTGAGGTATGCAGCAACAAAACCATACCCCACAAAGATGACCAGTCAACTGTACACTATTTTCCCAATCACAGAGGAAACGGTGATAAAGGTTGTCCCTGATCTTTAACCAAGGTTTCCCATGGATCAAAATAAAGGGAAGCAGAAATTATACCCTGAAGGGGTAGTAGATGATCTGTCAGCAGATCAAATTGCAGATGAAATACGACGCATAGATGAAGTATGCTCTGTAGAGAATACGATGACAGGAACGTTCATTTCCCATCACATTTTAAGAGCTAGTAGTAGTGCAACAACTAAAGATGAACACTGTCCAGTGGGGGAAACACTTACTAAAGGGACGTTCACTGAATCCCTTGTGTAGACAATCATGCGTATTAGGCCGTTGTCTAATACATCTTCAATTGACGAAGCTCTACCCTTGCGTGGAAGACAAGTGTTAAGACTACCAGCTCCTGATGACTTAGACCTTCTTGAACCCAATCTACCTGTTCAACCTCCTACCCTTGAGATAATTGAAGAATATGTTCCATCTTCAGAAGCATATGTCACTACAATTGTTTTTGAAGAAGAACAAACAAGGGATGATGACTGACCCACCTCATCGTTTAACTTACAAGCAGAAGTACTGTACCTACGCAGAGAAGTCAAGGAGTTAAAGGAGATGGTGAAAGAGTTATTGAAGCGTCAATGGTCATAATCATTTTTTATTCATAACAAATAGGGGGAGAAAAGACACGGAGAAATGAAAGGGGGAGAAGAAAATTTTGGAAGGAAGAGAGGAAGAGTAAGCAGAAAATGAAGAAGACAGAGTGAAAATATTTTTCATCTCAGATTTTTTCTTCTGATTTTCATCTTACTCAGATGATTATTTGTTATCATCAAAAAGGGGGAGATTGTTAAGTCAAAATGACTTTACGTGAATGATTTTGATGAAGTACAAATAATAATGAAAAACAGACGATAGTTAGAAAGCAGATGAAAGATGAAAAATAGACGGAAGCAAAAACAGGCGAAAGAAGCAAAAGCAGACGGAAGCAAAAGTAGACGGAAGCAAAAAACAGACAATGAAAAACAGATGGAAACAAAAGCAGACGAAAGAAGCAAAAGCAGACGGAAGCAAAAAATAGACGATGAAAAACAGACAAAAGCGAATCACGTTAGAATCAAGAATCAGTTTGAGTTAGTTATAGAAATCAACTGAATAACCACTTCTTTCAAGAAACAAGATTAAAGAAGCAAGAAGCAAGAATCAAGAAGCAGTTGAAGACGAAGACTATAAATATAAGTCGAAGTCGAAGATTACATAATTAGATACATATACGACGTATATGAATACAAACACAAAAAGCTGTCAATACTTGAGAGAAATTATTGTGCGAAACTTAAAGTTATTATTTTCTGTAGCAATGCTCAAAGATCTTTCAGTTGAAAGTTGTACAGATAGCCTGCAGAGGCTAAGTGTGAAAGAATATTGATTGTAAGAGACCTGAAGAGGCTCGGGGAAAAAGAATACTTGTAAAAGTTTTGAGAGATAGTGAAATCTCAGAAAGACTTCTAAGGACTAGACGTAGCCTACAGTTTGGGGTGAATCAGTATAAAAATTACTGTGTCAACTTCTCTCAACCTTTATCTCTTTTATCTTTCAAAGTTTAGATCTTACTAGTTTTTCAACAAGTTTTCAAAAAACATTTTATAACTTTTATTTTTCAGTAGTTCTTGTGAAAAGAACAAGTTTCTTTTAACAAAAAGTTTTTAAAAAGGGAAATACACAATTCAACCCCCCTTCTTGTGCATTTGCATATCATTCAATAAGTCTTGTATTAATGTGTGATTCACTTCAAGCGTTTCTGCCTAAGTATTAACTAATTAAATTAATCACCAAAGATTAATCTTGTGAATCAAGAAAACAAATTCTCGTTATGATTTCAAAACTCGTGGTATTTTTCACCGATGCTTGACGGGGAGCTGCAGCACGGGTTATGGGTTAAGATCAAAATTATTTATTAATCGAAGATATATTTTTTGTTTGTAATCATATATGTTAAAAGAGAATTAATGTTAGAAGTTTGATATTTAACCTAAATAGTATATGTACTAGTGCCAAATAAAATAAGTATTCATAAAATTATGAATACTTATTTTAATAAATTATTGTAACATATATAAATTAGTATGATATTAAAGAAGATGCATATAAAGATTTGCACAAGAAAAATGAAAAGAACCTAATCATTTCAGAGAGCTTGAATGAAATAACGGATTGACATAATTAAGATATTGGGAACTATAAGTAAAATGTAACATCCCATCACCTATGGAAAGGATAAAATAGTAAATTTTGGATTGGGTTGTGTTTTGGTACACAAGATTGTGCATGCACTCGTGACAATTCCCAGCTTTGTGTTTTTGTGAAAATGTAAATGGTTTGTGTTGATTGAATTGGAGTGATTTATGTGTATTGTTGGGACCCGATCCAGAGACCGGCGGCCCAACCCGAAAACAGAGGACGGAACGAATATGAATCATAAAGAGGCGAAACGAATAAAACGATTGATCACAAAGCGAAACAAATCATTAACGAATCGAAAGCCAACTTGGAAGCAAAGCGTACAACAAAATCAAATCGAATTGGCTCGAAGACAACCAAACAAACGATCCAATCGAATTGAAACACAATTTCTGACATCCGCACAAATATCTTAGAAAAGCGTCAAAATGGTCACGTTGGAAACCTTAGACTTAAACTATCCAAAATTCGGTATAATTTTTTTTCCTTTTCTTTTCTCTCTTTTCTCATTCCTCAATCCAAATACATTCACATATAATCGCACTATCCAATTTCCAATACCCATTCATTCACATTTTTCCCTCTTGACTCAACTTAGAAAGCTTGCTTGAAGTCCCCTAAAAATCGAACCCTAGCTCTCTCTCTCTTTTCTTTCTCCTTCACTCATCCGAAAGCTTGCTCTCCCTTCTCTCTTCTTATTTTTCTTTCCTTTTGTTCAAGTGTCGTGCCTCACCTAATAAAAACAACAGCCCAATCCTTTTTATAGTGCCATGTCATTTAATGAATGGGGAATGACCCATAAGCCCCTCCATTTAAGCTTATAAACTTAACTCTTTAAGTAAACTTCCAAAATTGCCCCTTCATTGGTCTTTATAACTGACATCTTATCTGATTATTTCGATCAAGTAAGGAAGCCATTTGCCAAGAATCCATTGCTTCAAGAATCAGATCGATCGGAGCTCTATAGCTCAAGATATCTCCAAAATACTGAAGTTTGTTCTTCAGACCCGAGGCTGAACACTACACCTTACTTCCGACCCAAATTTGGAAGTCTTAGAGGCTAAATCATAGCTCCGATACTTCATAACATTTCTAGCCCCATGTCTCTATTTTAATTTCCAAGAAGAATCAGATCGATCAGAGCTCTACCGATCAAGATATCTCCAAAATACTGAACACTGTTCAACCATTACAACACAGAGACTGAACACTACACCAAATTTCCGACCCACATTTACAAGTCTTAGAGGCTAAATCATAGCTCAGCTCCTTCATAACATTTGTAGCCCCATGTCTCTATTTTAATTTTCGAAAAGAATCAGATTGATCGGAGATCTACCGATCAAGATATCTCCAAAATACTGAAACCTATTCAGCCATTGCATCACAGAGACTGAACACTACACCAAACGTCCGACCCAAATTTGGAAGTCTTAGAGGCTAAATCATAGCTCAGCTCCTTCATAATATTTGTAGCCCATGTCTCTATTTTAATTCTCAAAAAGAATCAGATCGATCAGAGCTCTATATCTCAAAATATCTCAAAAATACCGAACACTGTTCAACTTTTATAACGGATAAGCTCACTTTCATCCGAGCTATCTTTCTCCATTTAATTCCAAAACCAACCTATCTAGTATGGAAAGATAGAAAAATGTCTTAGAAATCTAACGCTTAAAAAATCGGGTCGATCGAATGTTGGACGAAGAAGTTATGCTCAAAAGAGTGAAGGAAGGTCAGAGCTCGGCCAGAAAATCAAAGCTCGGCCAGAACGAAGATCGGTCGGCCAACAGAGGTCGGTCGGCCAGCAGAGGTTGGTCGGCCATCATAGGTCGGTAGGCCAATAGAGGTCGATCGGCCAGCAGAGGTCGGTCGGCCAACAGAGGTCGGCCAGCACCCAATCCGACCACCAAACTTCTAATACTCATAACTTTTGACTCCGAGCTCCGAATTTTACAAACTCGATACCGTTGGAAAGATAAAAGAAAGATCTACAATTTTCAAGAAGGACTCAAAGGCAAGATCGGTCTTTAAAGGGGTAAAAAATGACCTCAAAGATGACCAATCGATAATCTTCTCAAAACTTTACACAGCACCTCAACTTGCAAACATCATAACTTTTGACCCAGAACTCCAAATTTGACAAACTTGGTGTCTACAGAACGCTAAAAGAACCCTCTACAACTTTTATGAAGGCCTCAAAAATCAGATCGACCCCTAACTAGGTCAAAAACTTCATACAAACTAACTGGTCGATCAACTTCACACTAAATAGCATCAGAACTTCTAAAAATCATAACTTTCTATTCTTTTGTCCAAAATTTTCGTGTTTTATATCAATGGAAAGATAAAAACATAATCTACCACTTTCATTAAGACCACTTTGGATAAATCCATCTAAATCAATACAGATTTTCCATTGAAGTCTCTAAAAACCATTCCAATACCTGAACTTCACATATCAACACATCAACTTCACATATTCACCCACTACCACAAACTCTTCAACTAATTCATCTCAAACACAATTCAACTCTCCAATAAACTATTCCAAAGCCATTTCCTCACATCAAATTCAACACCAAAGGATATGCGCATACACATTGCCCTTTCACAAAAGTCGTACACAATCTTACTCTTAATAGCATTTTCAAATCAAGTAAAATACACTTAACTTTCAAAGATCATAACTTTCAATCTCGATATCAAAAAATAGCATACTTTATGGCTACGAAAAGCTCTCAACATAAGCTAAAATTTTCATTAAGATCATTTTCTCAAAATGTGTCTAACTCAAAAATTCAACTCTCAAGTCAAACTTTCTATCTTCAAAAATCAACTTTCTTAATTTCTTCAAAATATAACACGTTCACTAATTATTTCTTGCTTTTCAACTTCCATTTCAATCAACTAGTTCATTTTGACTTTCATAACTCATACAACTCTACTCAAATTTCAAAGTCATCAAAATCAATCACTTCATTTCTCATCAATCTCCTTTAAGCACAATAACATCTATAACACAATTCACATCCGAAAACACTCATTGAATTCATTTTAATATTTCTAATTTCCACCGAAAGTTCGGGGTCCAACAATTCTTCCCCTCTTAAAAGAATTTCGTCCTCGAAATTCCTATCTGAATAATCACCAAGTAATTTATTCTCTCAAATAATTTCTTCAAAATAATCATATTCAATTACTTTCTTAACTAATTCCTCATCATACATATTCTGAATCTCTTCACAATTTCTCAATTCTTGAGTGACATAGCACCCATACCATATCAATACATATATTCCTATCATCAAGCTCATCTTTCAAATATTTTGCTATTGCATCTCCTATATATTCGAAGTCAAATCATCCAAACTCTTCATGAATTTCTAATCTTAAGTTCCATACACACAATCTTAAAATCAATCATACTCTTGACACTTAAATAAAATAGTCACTGTAATTCCTCGAATAATTCATGAACACTTATTCACATCAGTATCACACTCTCACTAATTCAGTCATATAACTCATCACCTCAATTAGGGATGGCAATTATACCCGAACCCGATGGGTACCCGATAAAATTACCCAAACGATGGCAGGTATGGGGAGCAAATTTTTACCCATGGGGTGGGTATGGGGGGTTAGCAAAAATACCCGTTGGGTATCGGGGCGGGTATGGGGATACCACCCCCATACCCGTTTACCCGTTATAATCTCTGTTTACTCGTTTCTTTTATGTTAAATTCAGTATGTATGTATGAATGTAGCATGAAAATTTAAAAGAAAAACAAATAGTCCATTCATATTAAATAAGCTTATCTTAAAAAAAAGGCGGTAAACGGCACCGATGGAGTCAAACCCCAACGGCACGGTATGGGGTGCCAAAAAAATCTCCGACGGGGATGGGGGAGGGTTCATGGGGCGGGTATGGGGGATGGCATACCCGCCCCGTTGCCATCCCTAACCTCAATCAAAACAATCATTTCGATTCGTCAAATAATTCATGAAAGACAGACACATCATGCTCACATTCCCACAAGATCAATCTTATCCTCACAAACTCTTATCCATTTCTTACTCATACACATACGCCCAAGTAAGATCATATTACTAGGATCTGATACCACAAATGTTGGGACCCGATCCAGAGAACGGTCGCCCAACCCGAAAATGGAAGACGGAACGAATACGAATCATAAAGAGGCGGAACGAATAAAACGATTGATGACAAAGCAAAAAAAATCATTAACGAATCGAAAGCCAACTTGGAAGCAAAGCGTACAACAAAATCAAATCGAATTGGCTCGAAGATAACCAAACAAACGATCCAATCGAATTGAACCACAATTTTTGACATCCGCACAAATATCTTAGAAAAGCGTCAAAATGGTCGCGTTGGAAACCTTAGACTTAAACTGTCCAAAATCAGGTATAAATTTTTTTTCCTTTTCTTTTCTCTCTTTTCTCATTCCTCAATCCAAATACATTCACATATAATCGCACTATCCAATGTCCAATACCCGTTCATTCACATTTTTCCCTCTTGACTCAACTTAGAAAGCTTGCTTGAAGTCCCCTAAAAATCAAACCCTAGCTCTCTCTCTCTTTTCTTTCTCCTTCACTCATCCGAAAGCTTGCTCTCCCTTCTCTCTTCTTATTTTTCTTTCCTTTTGTTCAAGTGTCGTGCCTCACCTAATAAAAACAAAAGCCCAATCCTTTTTATAGTGTCATGTCATTTAATGAATGGGGAATGACCCATAAGCCCCTCCATTTAAGCCTATAAACTTAACCCTTTAAGTAAACTTCCAAAATTGCCCCTTCATTGATCTTTATAACTGACATCTTGTCTGATTAGTTTGATCAAGTAAGGAAGCCATTTGCCAAGAAATTCTTTTGCGAAATGTCCCTCTATGTCTTACGAAGCCATCGCTTCAAGAATCGGATCGATCGGAGCTCTATAGCTCAAGATATCTCAAAAATACTGAAGTTTGTTCTTCAGACCCTAGGCTGAATATGACACCTTACTTCTGACCAGAATTTGGAAGTCTTAGAGGCTAAATCATAGCTCAGCTCCTTCATAACATTTGTAGCCCCATGTCTCTATTTTAATTTTCAAGAAGAATCAGATCGATCGGAGCTCTACCGATCAAGATATCTCCAAAATACTGAACACTATTTAGCCATTACAACACAAAGACTGAACACTACACCAAACTTCCAACCCACATTTGGAAGTCTTAGATGCTAAATCATAGCTCAGATTCTTCATAACATTTGTAGCCCCATGTCTCTATTTTAATTTCCAAAAAGAATCAGATCGATCGGAGCTCTACCGATCAAGATATCTCCAAAATACTGAAAACTATTCAGCCATTGCAACACAGAAACTGAACATTACACTAAACTTTTGACCCATATTTGGAAGTCTTATAGGCTAAATCATATCTCGTATCCTTCATAAAATTTGTATCCCCATGTCTCTATTTTAATTCTCAAAAAGAATCAGATCGATCGGAGCTCTATATCTCAAGATATCTCAAAAATACCAAACACTATTCAACTTTTATAACCGATCAGCTCAATTTCATCCGAGCTATCTTTCTCCATTTAATTCCAAAACTGACCTATCTAGTATGGAAAGATAGAAAAATTTCTTAGGAATCCAATGCTTCAAGAATCGGGTCGATCGGATGTCGAACGAAGAAGTTATGCTCAAAAGAGTGAAAGAAGGTCAGAGCTCGGCCAAAACGAAGATCGGTCGGCCAACAGAGGTCGGTCGGCCATCAGAGGTCGGTTGGCCATCATAGGTCGGTCGGCCAATAAAGGTCGGTCGGCCAACAGAGGTCGGTCAGCCAACAGAGGTCGGCCAACAGAGGTCGGCCAGCACTCAATCCGACCATCAAACTTCTAACACTCATAACCTTTGACTCCGAGCTCCAAATTTTACAAACTTGGTACCGTTGGAAAGATAAAAGAAATATCTACAATTTTTAAGAAGGACTCAAAGGCAAGATCGGTCTATAAAGAGGTCAAAAATGCGCTCGAAGATGACCAATGGATAATCTCCTCAAAACTTTACACAGAACCTCAACTTGCAAACATCATAACTTTTGACCCAGAACTCCAAATTTGACAAACTTGGTGTCTACAGAAAGCTAAAAGAACCCTCTACAACTTTTATGAAGGCCTTAAAATTCAGATCGACGTCTAACTGGGTCAAAAACTTCATACAAACTGACTGGTCGATCAACTTCACACTAAACAGCATCAGAACTTCTAAAAATCATAACTTTCTATTCTCTTGTCCAAAATTTTTGTGCTTTATATCAATGGAAAGATAAAAACACAATATACCACTTTCATTAAGACCACTTTGGCTAAATCCATCTAAATCAATGCAGATTTGCCATTGAAGTCTCTAAACACCATTCCAATACTTGAATTTCACATATCAACGCATCAACTTCACATATTCACCCACAACCACAAACTCTTCAACTAATTCATCTCTAACACAATTCAACTCTCCAATAAACTATTCCAAAGTCATTTCCCCACATCAAATTCAACACCAAAGGATATGCGCATACACATTTCTCTTTCACAAAAGTCATACACAATCTTACTCTTAATAACATTTTCAAATTAAGTAAAATACACTTAACTTTCAAAGATCATAACTTTCAATCTCGATATCAAAAAATAGCATACTTTATGGCTACGAAAAGCTCTCAACATAAGATAAAATTTTCATTAAGATCATTTTCTCAAAATGTGTCTAACTAAAAAATTCAACTCTCAAGTCAAACTTTCTATCTTGAAAAATCAACTTTCTTAATTTCTTCAAAATATAACACGTTCACTAATTATTTCTTGCTTTTCAACTTCCATTTCAATCAACTAGTTCATTTTGACTTTCATAACTCATACAATCCTACTCAAATTTCAAAGTCATCAAAATCAATCACTTCATTTCTCATCAATCTCCTTTAAGCACAATAACATCTATAACACAATTCACATCCGAAAACACTCATTGAATTCATTTTAATATTTTTAATTTCCACCGAAAGTTTGGGGTCCAACATGTATGCAGCATTAGATTGCAAAGTGGGTACCGATGAGATTTTCGGTACAATGACGGTTCAACTGACACTCAATTAAAGACATGATTTAGGAATTTTTGGTTAGCATGAGTAATTGAAATTGGAAAGGTTATGAAAGTCAAAGCAAATAAATTGACTGAATTGGAAATTGATAGGCATGAAAGCGAATGATTCTAAAAGAATTGAATTCTAATTCAGTCTCTAAGAATCTGAATTTCTAAATTCAAGTAGTAAAGTTATAAGTTGGATAAGGGCAATTTGGGTAAGAGAACAAGGCTTAAGGTTAAATGAAGAGGGAAAATTGGACATTTCATAAATTGAAATGGTATAAACAAAAAGAGAATTGGGTTTGAAAAAGGGAAAAGGAGGGAGAGGAATCGTCGAATAAGAAGAAAAAGAGAAGAAGAAAGGGTTTTGGCAAATCCATGAAGAGTTTAAGGTTTCTGAAAGCTAAATCAAGTAAGTTTAAGTATCCTTCCTCTTGATTTATTGATTGATTTGTGTTTTGAGTGATATGGGTAAAGATTGGGTTATGTATATGTTGGTTTAGGGTTTCTGAACATGGGATATATTTCTGATGATTTGCAAATGATATGGGTTGGATTTGAGTTGGAAAACGATGTATGAGTGTTAATTTGAAATATAGATGAGTTGAGTGTCGAATAGATTGGAAAAATTGGATTAAAATGGTTAAAAATCGGATTCGGGAGTCGAGAACGGGATCGCACGTCGCGACGAGGGCGAGCAAATTTGCGCACGTTGCGACGAGGGCGAGCGCGCACGTCGCGACGAGGGCGAGCGTGCACGTCGCGACGAGGGTGAGTTTCTTCACCGTGGCGAGGACCCCTTTTTTCTGAATGAATATGTTTTGGTTTTTTAAACTGCAACTTTTGTACAGATTGGCAAAGGAGATAATTTCTTATTTGTTATGAACTAGAGACAAAGGTCTTCATGCTTTATGAAGAGGGGAAATGTTAAATCAGTCTGTAAAGGCTTGAAATCTGGAATAGTAGTTTAGTGAAAGATATGGTTATATGTTGGAGAATAACTTTGGGATTTATGAAACAAATTGACTGATGTGAGTATCAATTGAACTCTGATTATTAAGGGCGACCTTGAGGGTGAAATATTGGGATAGTGTAGGGGATGTTACTAAAGTGCATGATGCATTTATATTTGTAAATTACGACTTGAACATTATTCCGAAAAGGCAATGTGTAAACTTAGGGTGTTTGAATTATGATAGGGGCATTTGGAAAGTCAAACTCAAACATTACTGAGACTTCCAGGCATTAGCGCGGAAGCCAGGTGAGTGACCTAGACGGTTCTCAGAGCATTAAATGTTATAATTCAGTAATTTAAATTCTCTGAAGTAAAATAATGAGATATTATTGAATGTGAACTCCGGATAGAAGGTCCGGAGTATTGAAGTGATAATGTACAGAAACATTATACGAATGTGAAAGTGTAATTGTATTTGTGATGTGAAAATCTAGAATATATTAGAAATGACTGTGATATACTGATCAGAGCTACAAGCTCGACTACTGAAAAAGAGCCTCGAGCTCGAAAGGGAATAGTGCATACCCAGAGGGCTCTCTTATCTCTAAGACACGTGGGAAGTAGTGCATACCCAGAGGGCTCTCCTACCCCTAAAACGCATTCACTAATTAATGAGCCCTTGACGGGAAAGTTTCAGAGCAAAAAGCTCAACGATTGATGAGTTAGTGCATACCTAGAGGGCTCTCCTATCTCTAAGACGTGTGGGAAGTAGTGCATACCCAGAGGGCTCTCCTACCCCTAAGACGCGTTCACTGATTAATGAGCCCTTGACGGGACAGTTTCAGAGCGAAAAGCTCAACGATTGATGAGTTAGTGCATACCCAGAGGGCTCTCCTATCTCTAAGACGCGTGGGAAGTAGTGCATACCCAGAGGGCTCTCCTACCCCTAAGACGCGTTCACTGATTTATGTGCCCTTATCGGGACAGTATAGATGCTTGGTCATCACACTGATGTAAATTGATAATGGGTTACAGACTGCAATTATTCTGTTATGTTTGATAATTGACAATGGGTTACAGACTACAATTATTCTGTTATGTTTGATATTTGACATTGGGTTACAGACTGCAATTATTATGTTATGTTTGATATTTGACAATGGGTTACAGACTGCAATTATTCTGTTATGTTTGATAATTGACAATGGGTTACAGACTACAATTATTCTGTTATATTTGATAATTGATAATGGGTTATAGACTGCAATTATTATGTCATGTTTGATTATTGATAATGGGTACAAACTACACTTATTCTGATATGTTTGATTGAATGATAGGCGAAATGCCATACGCTGGTGTGAAAACAGTTATGGTGTACTCCTAATTATAAAATGTATGACTGATTGTGATATGCTTAGTGTCGTATGGCATATTAGAGCTTTTAGCTCAACGTGCGAAAATGAACGTCGAGTTCATGACTGATTCAAAGCCTTAGGCTCAACATATAATGAACCCGATATCCAGTATTGGATAAGGGTCAGATATTATTGAGTCCTTCAATGGGACAGTTTAGGCACTAGGTCACAGCCAAATGGGATGTATGAATATAGATTTTTGTAAATGTATAAATGGGGAATGTTTGAGAAAATGTATTACGAGATAGAGATAGATTTATAGGAATTGTAAAATGAGACCAAAGAGAAAGAATGAGAACATAAGTTATTATTTGATTCTGTACTTGAGTGAGCGGACCATCGATGATGGTCACTCACTGAGTTTGGCAAAACTCATCCAAAATTTGCAATTGTTTTTCAGGATTCGGAAGAATACTATGTTAGGTAACGGGTGTATAGTGATCATGGAGTGCCAGATGAGGACGGGATCAGTTGCGTCTGCATTAGAGTGAAGATTTTGCTTCTATGTTATTGTGTATTTTATATGAGGACCCTCGTGGTCATTGTATCTACCAGATTGGTTATGTAAACTGTTTTCCGCAACATACATATATGTAAGTGTATGATTGTTTCAAAACAAAATTTTTGGTATTGTGTTTTAACTGAGAGAGGTAGCATCCCATCCTCGCAGGGCACGGATTCGGATATCACCATCGATGTCGGGTCCGGGTCTTACGGGAGTGGGGCGTTACATAAAACCCATCCTATATTAATTTATTGATAAACTGAAGTTCATATCACACAAAAATTTCGGTGGTGTAGGCTATTTACATTAAAAATGTATGAAGTTCAAATGTGAATTTCAAACTGCAAACAAATAACCAAATTAAACCAAGTACACAAAAACCTAGGAAATAACAAAATCATTTACCTCAATCAACACGGAAAAGGATCTTCCTGAAGTACGTGAATGAAGATGATGACGGAGCAACTCCCAAAAGCTGACGACCAAATAAGATAACCAAAACAAAGCAAAGAAGACAGTGAATTTCAAAGTAATATGTAAATTGATATAAATTCATGTTCAGAAGTCTTAGTTATAGCATTTGAATGTCGCCATGTCATGCAAGAAAATCCAATCATTTGCCTTTTAAAACAAAAAAAGGATGATAAAAGTTCTATATTCAATGAGGTAAAAAGATGCAAAATGACTATGCTGTAAAATATAAAAATAGATACAAATTTGATTAAACTTTGTTAAACTATAAAGGAGTCTATTATCTTATACCCTAATTATAGTACTTTTTGCATATTTGATATCATTTTGATTCCAATCTCATCCCTAAGCTTGAAGTCAATGATTAACTGCTCAATAAGCCATCTCTAATTTTTCAATATTTTCTTCTTAAACATCTATCTATGCAATGAGATATATGTCGTAGTTGCCATTAATTCCTATAGCACTTAGATATTGTGCTGGTTAGTTAGTCTTTAAGAAACAACCACTTGTATATATATATATATATATATATATATAATTTTTTTGCTTGAAAAATGTTGTTCCTACTTTCTTTAATAGAAAAAAAAAAGCTTGTGAAGAGGAATAAACCTCTTTTTCATAGCATCAAAACAAATATGCATCCTTTTTAACACCAATTTATCTTATATATATAATTTTTTGCTTGAAAAATGTTGTTCCTACTTTCTTTAATAGAAAAAAAAAAGCTTGTGAAGAGGAATAAACCTCTTTTTCATAGCATCAAAACAAATATGCATCCTTTTTAACACCAATTTATCTTCTTGTTTTTCCTTTTATGTTAAAGCTTGACAGTAGAGTCCAAATTTATTTAATTTAATTAACTAATATAACCACAAATTTTTCTATCTCCATTAGGTTTCTCCTTTCACTTTGATTTTAAAGCCTTCCTCCTTGTATACTTGATCATGCTAAAATTAACTAAAAAATGCAGCTTCTTCCTGCATCCATCTATCATTTTTTTAATTTTAATGCTAAAATTGTGAATAATTTTTTCTTGATAATTAGCTTATTGATTGATTTCACATATTACCTAACTTCTATGTTTTGAGCTTGAAGCATCTATCTTTTACGCCAAATAAATCATATAGTTCAAATAGACATCCTGTGATGCAAGAGAACTTAATCCTTTTAGGTGCATTCTTCTTAAAACTCAAATCAAATCTTGCTGCAATTGTATAAAAATAGTTGCCTCTTTAAAGTGTTTTACAATGTTAAAGACCATCTATAATAACCATTTTATGGAAACAAAATCATGAACATATCTCTTAGTTTGACTATGTCATCACAAAGTTGCATATATTTTGTAAGCATTAGGATATGCATAACTAACCAAGAAACTCTCATGATCTTTTGCATCAACATGGTCTCATGACCTACATCAACACTAATGTCAAAATCTAAGTTATAATCATTTAAATTATGTTTCTTTGCATTTCTTTCTACATCCTATTTAGTGTCATTAACATCCATTCCACTATTTTCATTTGATTCAAGTTCTACATCTACATTTGCATTATTAACATCATTAGCCTCTTTTTTATGCGATTTGTCATATCATTTTATCATAAGTACAAATGATACTAATCCTTAAATATACATTAACTATACCATACAACTTAATAATTTAATAAAAACTAATGCACTCCAATTGGACTCAAACATCTTCACACCATTAGCTAACTCCTTCCTTAAAACTAAATACCATTCACTAATAATATTTTTATTGTAGCATCTCATCCCCGATGAGAAGGGTAAAATGGTAATTTGGAATGGGATATGAGTGTGTGAACATATCTCGGCATGGTCATGCCCAATATGGCCTCCATATATGCATAAATTGTAATTTTTATATATGCACATGTTTGTACATGCATTCACAACATTTCCCGGCATATGTAATTATTGTGAAAAATGTGTTATTTGTGTTTGAAAATCAAATTGGAGTGGATTTTTATGGAATTTTAGAAATTTTTTCTGAAAATTTTTCGGGATATCTTTCCGGACCGGAAAATTTATAAGTGACAGATTGATTTAGTTTTCGGTACCGAAAATGACTGTCCAATGACACTAAAAAATTAGATACATGATTTTAGGAATTTTTACTTTGAGCCATTGGAATTTGGAGAGAAATTGGACCAGAAATTAAATTATTTTAGAAAGGAAATAAATGGATCATTAAAAACATGACAAGTGGCAAGTGACACATGTCACTTGCCTACTTAATCTTATGTCTAAGTGTGGGATAAATATCTACCTTTGGGAGAGCTTCCACGAGATTTTATTGGAGAAAGAGTAAAAGGTGTTTTTAATAGCTTTCTTCCTTCTCTCCTCCATAGCCTTCATCTCCTCTTCATTTTTGTTGGTTCTTCTTCCACCCTTTCTTGTTTATTTGCTTGCTCTTCTTCTCCTCACACATAAATCCACACTTAAGCCTTGAGATGATGATGATTATTGTGTGTGTGGAGTGATAGCCGTGGGTATTGTTGAAAGGAAGAGAGAGTAGTTTGAAAACTTGGAAGATTGAAGCTTTGAAGATTAATTAGGTAAGATTATGTTTTAAGTTTTGATTGTTCCTTTAATGCATGAATTGTGATGTTTGTGCATCTAATTGCATGAGAATTTGTGTTGGTTGAAATGGGTAGGATGTGTTCTTGATTGATTAAGGAAGAATGTAAATGAATGAGTAAATATGATTTGAAATGGTGTAAGTGTTTTGGATTGGTTTTGTGATACTAGATGAATGGAAATTTAGGAAAGACAATTGTGTGTGTGTGTGTTGCCATGTTATGGCTAGGTGATTAAGTGAGGTTTTGATGAAATTTTGGTTGATTACTTGACTAATTGGGATGCTTATTGGCTTGGAAAAGGGTATGGAAGTGATAGCAATTGGTTTAGGTATAAAATCTGAAAAATTTACTTTGTGTAGGTTTCAGATTTTTTGTCATAACTTTTGTTATGGTTGTTCTATTGAGTTGAGGTTTGGCTTAAACTAAACTTAAGAAGTATGGCTAGATTTCATATGAAGGAAGTTTTGTCCAATTATGGCTTGAAGAGCTTTGAATTTTGCTTAGAAGTTGAGATATGTGTGCTGGATGAATAGTATCCAGATTTTGGTTTCATTATTGAAGACCTGAAACTTTGAGAATTTTTCTAGGAGAAAGGAGACAGATTTTGTGAAATTGGTCTTCACGAAAGTTGAAGATTTACTTGTTAGATTTCTAACGCCACTAAGTATGAATTTTTTTGACTTGTAGGTTAAAAGTTATGGTGTGTTAATGTTCAGGTGGTAATTCAGCTGAAAATGTGTTTTGAGTGCAAATGGCTTTAGGTGTATAGGTTTTGTATTTTTTGTGTTCTGATGTTAATTGTGGACTGTTAGGGGCGAAATTGGCTCAAGTGACTTGCTGGAAAGTTGTAGAGGATTGTTGTAGCTTTCTAATGAGGTATAATATGTCAATAGTGGATATAAGGATTGTAAGTTATGCATTTTCAAAGTTTGAACATGGTTTAGGTGAAATGGTTGCTTAACAAGCTTAACAGGGCAGCCACATTAATGGGTTAATTTGAATTGGTTAGTGATGGAATTGGTTTCTGAGTCCTTCATGAGAAGTGTAGCTTGTTTTCTTATCTTTTCAGTGATATAGAGCTTGTAATTTTTCGAAAATTGGTTAGAAAGTTATGAATTTTAGAAGATTGTATATTGTTCTGGGTGACACATGTAGGCTGAAACGTTGTTTGAGAATTTGATTTTGTTAGAGATGGAATTGGCTTCCAAGTTGTTCATGAAAGTTGTATAATTTGTTTTTCTCTTTTGATTGATATAAAATTTGGAATTTTTGGCAAAAGGAATGAAAAGTTATGAGTTTTCCAAATTGGCATACTGTTTTGTTAAACATTGTGCAGGCAGTAACTTTGGTTGCATTTTTGACACCCTTGGAGATAAAATTAGTTTTTGTGTCCTTCTTAAAACTTGTATATCTCTCTTTTATCTTGAAATTGATACCAATTTTGTCCAATTTGGAGTTCAGAGCAAGGAGTTATGACTTGTGAAAGTTGGGATGTCGGCAAAAAGAAAGAATAAAGCTTCCAATCAGTCATTGTAGTCGACCTAGTCGACTACAACCTCCGACTAGTCGACTAGAACATGTATTTTTCCTGCACTAGTCGACTAGAACATGTATTTTTCCTGCACTAGTCGACTACAACCTCTAACTAGTTGACTAAGACATGCATTTTTCCTGAATTGACCTCTCTCCACTCTTTTGCTTATAACTTTTCTGTCCGACATCCGATTGACCTGATTCTCGAGGCATCGGATCAGTGAAACATTGAATTTTATTTATTTGTGAAATTGGGAATTTTTTTTAGAGTCAAATTTATCAGGGATTGGTTAGGTCGAAGTGAGAGGATCGGGTAGTGATTTTTCTGCTCTGTGTTTTATCAATAATTGGACCTATAGAGGTCCAAATTGCATGATTTTGGTGCCTATGGTTTCCTAAGTCATAGGGGAATTTTTTGTGATGTGAATTCTGGGATAATGCCGAAAATATCACAAACATGCATTGTACACATTTTAATTGCTACATGTGCATTATTAAATAGTCCTCATTGTTCATTTGGTAATAGTTGTATATTTTGAATGTTATAGAGGCACATTTGGAACGTCAGCACACGGACGTTGCCGAGACTTCCAGGCATTAGCTCGGAAGCTATAGGTGGGTGCCCTAGATGGTTTCTTACTTATCATTGGATTATGATTATTTGATTTTGACTCTGTGAAGGATAATGGTGGGATATTGTTTGATTGTGAATTTCAGACAGAAGGTCCGGAATACTTGGAAAGATATGGTATAGAAGTGTCATGGGTATGTGAAATTGTCATTGTGTTTTTAATGTGAAATAAAATTGTCCGATTGTGATAATTTGGAAATGATTGTGATATAGGAATACGTGAATAAAGTGATTGAACTGTAGCATAAATGGATACGTGCATGATTGCAAAATCAGTTAATGATAGTTATGACCGGAGCAGCCACAGTTTCAGAGCTACAAGCTCAACGATTAATGAACCCTTAATGGGACAGTTTCAGAGCTACAAGCTCAACGATTAATGAGCCCTCAATGGGACAGTTTCAGAGCTACAAGCTCAACGATTAATGAGGCCTTAATGGGACAGTTCCAGAGCCTATGGCTCAACGATTGATGTTCCCTTATGGGGACAGTTCAGGTGCTCGATCACAACACTGAAATAAATTGAAAAAAAATGTTACATGCTGCTTTTGATTTGATCTATTTGGTTGAATAAAAGGCAAAATGCCATATACTGATATGATAATAGTCATGGGGTGCTTCTGATTTTGAATTATGAAACAACTATATTATGGTTGAGTGGTTGGTGAATTCGATTAGTTATGGATGTCTAATCGTATGAAATGTATTTAATTGTCTATGCTCAAGTAAAATTGAGAAATATGATCAAATATGCAACAATGTGAATATATGTTATGTGAATTGATGTGTTGCATAAATTGAGTGAACCATCGATGATGGTTACCTCACTGAGTTCACAAAACTCACCCAAAACTTGCAATTATTTTTCAGGACTCAAAAGAATTCCCCGTTAAGCAACGGGCGTATAATGCTAGAAGAAGTCGGGATCAGTTAGTGTCTACATTAGTGTCTGATAGAAATGTTTTTTTTTGAATTTTTGTATTAATCATGATTAGGTCAAGTTGTATAGTTAACAGACTGAATGAAATTGTATTTACAAAAGGGCCCCTGTGGCCATTGAACTCACCGATGATTAATTATGTAAATTGTTTTTCGCATAATTTACTTTGTATATAAAGTATGTGAATGTTTCAAAAAAAAATTTGACTGAGTGATGTAGCACGCCACCTTCACAGGACAGGGACTCGGATATTACCATCGATATCGGGTTCGGGTCATGCAGGAGTAGGGTGTTACATCACCTTTCTCAAACTACCATTAAACAATTATATATTGTCAACATTTTAAAGTTCCTGATCTTCATTTTTTAAAATCCCTCTCTAGGTGAAGTTTCCACCACCAAACATCCTTATAATGGTCTTTCCATTTACTATCATCTTATGAAGAAAAATCAATCCAACACAAATTACATAATTGATAAGAAAGCTATTTATAATGGAATAGGTTTCTCAATTAAGTCAAATTAATTATAATACAAAGCTCACAATATATGATGTCACTATATTCAATTTAGGATTGAAAATAGTCCAATAATTATCTTTACAACATATGATAAGCTTGTAAGAATTTATATAAGAGTCTCAGAATACATTTTACTAGCATATTTTGTTCAATTAAAAACTTGCTTTTCGATTATAAAAAGGGACATTATTTATTATCTATTTCAACAAAACAGATAAAACTCAAAGAACAAAATTTTTATCAAACACATAATATGCATGAAAAATTCATCTCAATATCACAACCAAAATCACATCTTGTCCCTTCTATCACTAACATTTCTACCTTAAAGTTCTTTTCCAATAAAAAATGCACAAACAAACGCAAATAAATCAAATACGCAAATATATATAAAAATACATCCACAAAATACCTCAACAATGGCCGGAGAAGACAATGACCAGTAGCTCCACAATGTCGATGACAAATTGGTAGCGACGATAGACGGAGGAGATGATGTCGGAGACGCAGCAGATGTCGAGAAATAAGGTTTTCGACACAGGTGGGAGACGGGAGAGGCTTAGGGTGCAGGTGGGGTGGAAGGGTTTCGGTTGTGAGTTTTAACTTAAACAAAACGACGTGATTTGGTTTTAAAAACGTTCAATTCAAAGCAGACAACAACATATAACTAGTGCATTTTATCGATGGAAATTTTCTGTCGACAAACTCAAAAACCAATTATTCTACCATCAATTTCTGCCTTATTTATCGACAAGCATTTGATACCGTTGCTAAATTCCTATGCAAATTGGTATTTACCGATGAATATTGCTACTGATGCTAGACGAAATTTTTCCCGACATTTTTGTTGACGGAAATAGAATTTCCGTAGGTAATTGCCGACCGTTTCTTTTTCGTCGGTAATTTTTCGTCACTAATCCCTACTTTTCTTGTAGTGATTAAGAAAGAAGTGTTAGCTCTATTAATGCTTAATCCTATTTATAACAAGTTTTGGATAGAAATTTTATTGAAATTAAATTATATTTTAATTAATCTTTAATTAAAATTACAAATAATTATGATTAAATACCAATCATACTGATTCTTGTTTATTAAATATATGTTATATTTAATCATAAAATTTCTCAAATTTTATAGCAAAGTTTAACTTGATTAAAAAATATTTGGTTTCTTTAAGCTATTTTTATGTTAACCATTAAATTCTCAAATATGTTAACAATAATTATAAATTCTAATTCTAATTCTAATTTATAATTTATAATTAGAATTAAATAAATTAAAATTATTTTAATTTATCTTTAATTTTTAATTGAATAATTTATAATCATAGATGAAGATTGACAAATTAACGGATCATGACTATCTAATCATCTAGTAATATCGAAATACTTTTGACTAATCTTTTTCATGCATAAATTTTTTCATATAATTCAATTATTTTATCAAGGAATATTTGGATCATAAAATTAATATTTACTTTTTTTAGTCCAAATATAATAATTGATTGTAGCGGCGACCAGCACATGCCTAATATTTTTTCGAACATTGCTTTGCCACTTTAACTGAGATTGACGCGCCCTTTTTGTTTTTTAACAATAGAAACAGTCGGATATTTGCATCTTTTATGCCAACTTTTCTTTAATAAAGCCGCTTGTATTAAATATTTAGTACGAATATAGCTTTGTGCATGCCAAAAACTCGCGGGCAGCACTTAGAATGTCACATTCTATAAAAATGATTCCAGAAACTCTTTGTTCTTTTAATAAAATAGTGTGTGATAATAATTATTTTTAGTTTGTTCTAAGTGAGGGATGGAAGTAAGTGAGTGTGGGGTTGGCTTTTCATAACCTAAACCAGAATGATAATAAAGATGACAGTGATCAAGCAACTAAAGTCCATTTTAAAATTCAGACTGGACCTCCTCTTTAATTTTCCAACTTCTTTTTCCTTTCCAGGTCCACGAAATCAGGGGACTATGGAATAAGCAGAGCGCTAGAGCATTCAAAGCCGATGAGACGGGACCATATAACTTTAATGTTACCGAGAGCTCAGTCATGGCAATCTCTTTATCTTCCGTAGAACTTGACGAAGAGAAGTTTAGAGCCAGGACAAAAACAAAAAGCATCGGTTCTGGACTTCCCTAGTCCTTAAGTTTATACCATCAATCACAACAATGGTCCTCCAAAGAAGACCAAGTTCCAACTGACGAAGAAAGATTCCCTACTTGATCTGCAATTTTTCGTAGAAATTCTCTTCCTAAGATGGCTTCTGGAAAAGCACCAAAAGGAAGGTGTTTTTTGTTGGTTAAATCTATTAGTGTATTTTTATTTGTGCCTGAAAAAATAGAGTTGATTCGATCTATTCCATTTCCTCTCCTTAAATTATTTTAAAAAATTACAATAGTGTTAAATTAAATAGATAATAAATTTAATATGTTATCTACAATATCTGAACTCATGATATTATTAATAAATTTTAAAATAATTATTAGATTATAAGTTAATTTTTAAATAAAAATGATAAATTTTTGGACATTATAAGTGATACTAGAGTAATAATTTCTTAACAAGTTATCTAACCTGCCAAATTTTGCTTGAATCTCTTATATTTGTCCACTTGCTATTAAATTTGTTCAACCTTCCTATCGAACTCATTGGACCTTCTAGTCAAAACTGACAGAAAGAGAATTCTTTTCGAAATCATTCACAACATGAGCATATGTAAGGGTAAATGAAACATACGAGTTTCGTTAGAGAAGACAGAACAGAAGACTTGGTGTCTTCAACGACATAAAGGCTACCAAACTTGGCAAACAGAAGTGTTTAGACAGTAAACAGAATTATTTTATTATGGAGAAACCCATGTTCCTAGCTAGCTAGAAAAAGGTACCTTCCAAGCAATCTTGAGGCAAGATTCCTCAACACTTCCATGTCAGTTTCATAAGAATTGGACGATGGTTCTTAAAAAGGGAACACATGGTGCAGAAAGAGTAGCATTATTTGCTTTCCTTTTCTGTTGGATTTCATCCTTCTATAAACACACATTGGCCCACTTTCCCTTAACACTAGAATCCTCACCAAATCTTTGGTACACGAGGTGTAAGTTAATGAAACTGTAGAACTTTTAAGGGGTGTAACGAAAAATTTCATTCTTTGATTTAGTCACGTTTGAAAGAAGGAAAAGAGAGATGTGCCACGTAAGCAATACCATGTTATGACCTTCCATGCATTGCCAAACTTAGAGCTGGCAGGGCATCAATTTGAAGTAGTGAATTAATACATATTATGGAATAAAAAGTTAATTTGGTGATCCTGAAAGCAACAGGAACAAAGATTCTTCTCTTGATAGTCAAGCAGTGGTCAGAAGGAAACTTGGCTATACTCAAAGATGCCTGTTCCTGTAAGAAACCAAAGCTACTCCGTAAATAGAAAGGGGTTGCAGTCCAGAATTGCAGAATGGGAATGGGATATTCATATACAACCATTACAACTATTATGCATAACCACCAAATGAACGCAATCACAAGCCATGCAAATGACCTTTCCTTACGTCAACTTAGATAGCAACCACAAGAAGGTAAGGCAAGACATTTTAATTCTAAAAGATGTATATATATATACACATAGCTGGCCAGCTGAACAGTACTATTATCCGCAAATTCCAAGCCAAGCATTTGAAGAGCTAAACCACCCCAATGCAAAAACCTACAATTAGGTTGCTGAGGTTAGCCATTGTTCATCATTTTATCTAGTACCACGTTCAGGTCCACCGACTGTCCATTCTGTGTCAGTTTTTTCACTGTTGCTCCCACCAAATCTCTGTGGAATCCCATACCAACAACATGTCAACAAGGTCATCAACCTTTTCCCTGTTTTCATTCCCACCGGTGTCTGATTCATCATCCAAAGTTGACGCAGTTGGGATAGCATGTGGTATCATATGGCCAGTCGGCACTTGGGAGTAACTGATTCCGCTCCTTAATTCTGACGTGGATGATAAGGATTGCAAAAGCTTCCCACTCAGCAAAAAAAATTGACCTATGATAACCCACAAACATGACCTTGGTCTTGTAACATGTAACTGTACCTTATTTACGTATTCCGGATCGAATGTGAAAAGGTAATAAATGAAAAAAATACTAAAATACTTGATTTCGGTTTTATAACTTCAAACGAGCTTTCTGAAGCTGAAACGAGTGTGAATCTGTTGCCATCTTCAGGGGAACTATTCACTGGAATGCGATTAACATCTTTCTACAATTTTTTCAAAGTGTAAGCTCTCTTAACGAGTCAGAAATTCCATATGCTTACGAATAATATAGGCAACTTTAGGAGACTTTAACCTTTATATATATCTTCCATATCGGGCTTCTCTATCACAGGCTTGATCAGGATCTATTTTCAACTCGGACTTCTACCCATTGATTTAGATCATTTATTTGACCACTTTATTATCTTTATCCGGATCAAATTATGTAACATAACTGATAACTTATTTTAAAAATCGAAAAATGCAATTAAATGCCCAACTTTATGGGAAAAAGTAAAAAATATCTAACATTCTCCCCCTTAGACAATACTTAGTTGCAATATTGACTTAAGTTGAAAACAGTTTAAAAAATTCGGTTAAGTTAAGCTACTGTATTAGTCGACTAAATTTAGAAAAAACATTTAATCCAAAGATAACGAAAGTTCATCATTTTGTCCTAAGGCTTTTGATATCAAAAAGTATCAAATGCATGTGTCATGTGCGACATAGATCTAATATAATCACGTATACCTAATACCTCACTAACATGAATGAAAAAATGGAGTGTGACAAACTAATATGATACATGTATGATCTAAATTATATCATCTTTGTTTGTAAGTCTCAATTTTTCCAACTTTATGCTAAACAACATATGCTAAACTGCATTAGAGACATCATGTTTTCTCTCACTACATGCTAAACAACATTAGAGAAAACTTGTTTCCTTTTACCAAATGTTAAACTACATTAGAGAAAACCTTTATGTTCTCCAACTGAATGCTAAATTGTATTAGAGAACCTTTATAGGATTGAAAACTTATATCCCCCTATATCATGTCAAACTTTAAGGATATTCGTATAAACTGTATGCGTCTAAATGATATAGGCTTAAGATCAATTTGTATATATGCCCAATGACCTTTAAATGCTTAAGATTGACACAAACCTTAAGATTTTCATACGTATTATGATAATGTATGATAACACGTATTACTGAGGATATGCGATGATTATCTTTATTGATGAACCATCATACCATCATAATACATCCTAGTGTACAAATGCACATGGAGCAAACATAACGATCCTTTAACTAACAATGTCTAAGGACTTCAAAACACCCATACTGTATACTTGTATTACAAACACAAGTGTCCAAAGTCTTTTAGTTAAATGATTGACTAACAGTTCCTCAGTCCTTAAATACTCTTAACCTTAATGTCACCTTTTTGTACCGACTCCTTCATGGTCAAATAATTGACCTCCAAATGCTAAAACCCTGTGATATTCTTTGTTGTTATTAACCAACATAATAGCAAGATTATCACATTACAATTGGATAGGTCTAACCACTAATTCCACCACAGACAACTCATAAATCAAGTTTTTGAGCTAAATTATTTACGAAGCAACCCCATAGCATACACTCTACATGCATCATTGAGGAAGTCACCCTTATCTTCTTGACACTCTTCCATGACATCGTACCATCTGCAAACATAAAAATATAACCTTAAAAGGACTTTCAATCATCCGGACACATAACTAAAATCTGAATCTGAATTCCCTACGAGGTTTAGTCTGTTAACTTTGCTATATGTCAACATATAATTCTTAATTCCCTTTAGTATCTCAACATTCACTTGACTACATTTCAATGGTTTACACCTGGGTTAACTAGATATTGACCAAATAGTCTAACAATAAATGCAATGTCCCGTCTAGTACTTACCTAAGCATATATCAGGTTACCAACCGCATTAGAATACAGAACATTCCTCATAACCTCTCTCTTTTCTTTATTCTTTGGATACTGTGCTAAAGATTATCTCTCACTATGAGAGATAGGTATTACGACAGATTTACAGTTAACCGTATTAAACCTTTGTAACACATACTCAATGAATGCACTCTGTGAGAGGTCTAATAAGTGTTGAGATCTTTCCCAGTGAATTTGAACACCTAGGACAAAAGATGCATTACCAAGGTCCTTCACGTTAAAATACCTAGCCAAAAGTTGTTTAACCTCATGCAATATGGCCAACTTATTCAATGTGAACAATATATCATCCACATATAATAATAGGTAGATAACTTTGCTTCTCTTGATCTCGTGATACAAGCATCTATTTTAATTTTATTTTCCATGAATCTGAAAGAGGTAATAACCTCATCAACTGTAAGGTATCACTTTTAGGAGCTTTGATGTGAATCATATATTGATTTGCATAACACATAAACTATATCAGTTCTATCCGAATCATGAAATTCTTCAAATTGTACCATATAGACCTTTTTATAAACGTTTTTATTTAGGAAAGCGATTTTGACAACCATCTAATGTAACTCTATATCATCATGAGCTACAATTTTCATAATCATTTAAAATGTATCCTACGAGGACACGAGAGAAAAGGTAACATAAAGTCAACCTTTCTCCCTGAGTGAACCATCAGGTTGAGTAAGCTCATAAATCGCTGAACTTTATCCCGAAATCCTTTAGGTCTTTAAAACTTCATTTACAACTTTTGAGTTTACAGTTCCGCTATAAATCAACTAGCTCCTAGACCATACTATGCTTTATGGCTTATATCTCATCAATCATTGCAACCAATAACATTTTCACATTAGTCCAGAAACAGCTTCTGTAAAAGTAACTGGATTAGTAACAGGTCTAATATCATAGTCTTGTTTACTTAATAGACAATGTAATCAGGTGGGGTAGCAGGTCATCTCACTCTAGTAGATCTACACAATTGCATTAGATCTTGTACCTCTAAGAACTATTGAGTGTAGAGGTATGGGTTCTTGCTCCTGTATAGGCACAGTATAGAGACCATGATCCACCAGATCTAACTGTAAAAGTAGAGGGTATAAAATAACTGTAGTATTCGCCCTACTATCATCCAACGAGCCCACCATCATCATAGACATTATATCCCAAAAACTTAGATGTTTGTGATTTCACTATTTTGATCCCTCTTTCTGTGCAGTAAGATCTGTAGCCTTTAGAGCGATCAAAATATCTTACTAAATAGAAAGGAACAAAACGAGCATGCAATTTTTCTTTATAAGAATTATACTACCTCAATAAGGTAACCCCATACACGAATATGTGCAAAGCTGTGTTCCCACACTTTTAGATAATCAGGTATATTGGTTTTGTTCTGTATTGACTTCTTAAAGTTTCTTAGGGTGCAGTTATGCCTTTCAGCAACACATCATTTTGCTTAGAACTACTCAGCATAGTGAATCAAGTCATTATTCCAACCGATTCTATATATCTAGCAAACGAGCCTTTTCAAGTCCTAAAACACCATGTTTTCCATAATACTCTCCTTTATGGTCAGATCTGATGCTTTGGATGTATTTTCCCAATTGGTCTCATCCTTCAATCTTTAAGCAAAAACATATAACTATAATGGGAATAATCATCAACAAATGTCAGAATATATTTGAAATTGCATAATGCAACTGTATAAGGTCTACTAATATCTGTATGTATTAGACTCAACAAGTCAGAAGCATAAGTTGACATCAATATCCTTATTAGTCAACTTAACCCTGTAGCAGTCAGCACATGTTCCCAAATCATCATAATCTAGAATTCAGAGAATGTTTTTCTTGATCAATCTCTTAATCCTAACTTTGAAAATGTGGTTTAAACTTTTATGCCACTCAATGTATGACTTCTCATTCATTAGGGTCCTTCATTTCATGAATTGTTTACCAAGATACGAAGAAGCATATATCTAATTCAGGGTAAGACACATTCTATACAAATCATATGACGAGAAAGTTGTACTATTATGTTTTATATTAAACACCAACTGTACAACAAAAGCATTAAATACAAAACGCTAACCGTCTTTGTCCAAAATTGATACAAAGATCATATATAAAATGCGTCGTGTAAAACCAAAATGAACCTTGCACTAAGGTTCATTACATACATCCATTATAGATATTACTTCCACTTCTTGATTCTTGTGAACCATTAGTTTATCCTTTCCCTTTATTTGTCTTTATCCTGGATATGAACCCTTGCATCGTGGGACATGTTGGGCCCTAAATTTTCTTTATTGATGTTATTAAGCATGAATTATGATGATGGTATGATTTATTGCATAGTTTGTTTTATTGGAAGTGTTAGTGGAAATTAAGATTAATTTGAGATTAGTATGGAATAAGTAGTAAAGAAAGAGTAAAAATTTTTGAGGACATTATTGGAAGGTTACTTATGTTTGGGAGGCTAAAGCTTTACATGGAGGGGCAATATGGTCCTTGCACATCCATTAAGACTTAAGTTTTAGAATTAGAGAGAAAGAAAGAAGGAAAGTAAGAAAAGAAGAGAGTGTTCGTTGGTGGCCTAAGGGAGAAGAAGAGAAAATAAGGTTTTGCCATTCTTGAGGATTTCGAAGGAATTCAAGTATCATCAAGTAAGTATAAGCTTATTTCTTCTTGTTTGGGTTGGATGAAACCCTAATATAGCTTAGCATGTGTAGGTTTTGGTTATGGAGAAGTTTATGAAAAAATGGTTAAATCTCTTAGGATTGATGATCATGTTGGGTTTGTTAATAATTTTGGGTTAGAATGAGCTTAGAAATGAAGTATAAGACATGATTTACGGTTTAGATGTGTTATATTTGAAAGATGGAAGGATTATGGTTGAAGAAAATGGAAAAATCAAGTTTTGGGAGGTTTCTGGGCTCGTTTGCCACGGCGCGCCCATGCCCTCGCCGCGGCGAGCGGCGACTTTCCTGTGGCGACATACTTTGATATTTTGGGCATAACTTTTGATGTAGATGTCCGAATGAGGTAATTTTTTATTCGTTGTAAACTAGAGGCATAGATCTACAAGTTATATGAAGAAATTAATTTCTGAATCAGTCTATAAGAATGTAAAAGTTTGGATGGAAGTTAAGCATAGAATTTTTGTTTCAGCTTTAGTTATGGTTCGAATTTTTAAGGTATGACTTTCCGATTTCTACACCAAATTGATTGGAAATTTGTCTATTTGGTTAAGGAAATCAAGTAAGGCAAGAGGAGCAAGAGGATCAAGAGGAAAGGCAATCCTAAGCAAGTTTTAAGCAAGGAATTCAAGGTGGGTACATGTTTATAATAGAGTAAATAAGTCACTCATTGTTTTGTTGAAATCAAGAAAGATTGAATGATTTAAAATTGCATCATCAATGTTTGCTTTAATAACTATTGTGAAATGATTATATGTTGCTACATGATTTGCATTCATGATTTTTGAAAAGGCTTCAAAAAGGGTTTTCTCCTTTCAAGAATACATGCACATGAAATCATGATTTCTGAAAAATATGAAAGGCAAGTTTCTAAACAAGTGCCAGTTTGGCAATCAAGTTTACAAGACTTTGAATCATGCATGTTATGTGGGTTTGTGGTATGTCTCTCAAGAACCGTCACGTGCACGTTGACTCATGAAAAGGCTTAGCCCGCCTGCCTGCTAGTGGCACGGAGCTCCCCACAAGGACTCCCTCAAGAAACTACGATTACACAGGACCATTTCGATGAGAATGTGTAGTGCGTCATAAACCAAGCATTTCAAGTTGATGACTCTCACATACTCAATTACTATGATTTTAAAGTGCACCACGACAATGAGCTATCTTTTAAATAGTTTTGCTTATTTCTGTATTATAAATGTGTTCCCACGAGCTTTATAGCTCACCCCCTTTACCCTCCCCATTCAGGTGAAGAGCAAGAGACCGAGTAAGTCAAGAGTTATGGCATCACTCCAAGTTGTCATATTTAAGTATTTTCAAGTTATACTTTTAGAAGTCAAGGTTTTAGTTACATTTCAAGTTTTATTGGTTCAAGTGTACTTTGTATTTTATCTCTTGAACTCAAAGGTTGTATTTTGATTTGAAATGATATTAAAACTTTGCAAAACTCATCTTTTGGTTATTAATGAGGTATGAATGTTTTTGTTCTAAATCTTTCGCATTGAATCATTTGGAAGTTTGTTGAGTGTATGTAGTAAGTTTTGGGATGGGTTGATTTAATAAAATGAGAAAAGTTTCAGGTTTAATTCATTGTGGGCCGAAGGATGCGGTCGCCGCGACGAGGCTACCTGCTCTCCGCATGAACAGCTCACCGCGGTGAGAGCTGCTTAGCTCATCGAGGCGAGAAACCTTTCGTTCACCGCGGCGAGGGCTTCGTTGCTTGCCGCGGTGAGGCAAGCCAAGAGGGCTCACCGCGGCGAGACATCACACGTCGCGGCGACGCCCCCTTGTGCTTTCTAGAGGCTCCTTCCTTTCTTTCATTTATATGTTTCACCTCACGCATCACCCACCACGCTTTCATGTCCGATGTTGGGCTCCGAAAACGGGGTCCAACATGTTGTGGTATCAGAGCGACTAGGTTTAGGTCCAGGGTTGCATTGCATTGTTTTCAATGAATAACTTGCATTGTTTTACATGATTTGAACTGTTTTTACATGCTTTGAAAATTGTATTGCTTGAACTAAAAGTTTTCAATGGTTTTATATTCAAGGAGTGGAAATGCCGCCTCGAAAGAGAACTCGAGGAGCTATGACTCGATCTCATTCTCGTCAAGGGAGCACGGATGAATCCCATATTCCTCAGGATGCTGGGACACATTCTGCTCCAATTTTTGAGACACCTAGTTTGCAACAAGAAGTGCCTCCACTGCCTCCTCCTATGCCTCAAGCCAATCCCATGGATTCGAGTTTCTTTCAAGCCTTTGTTCAGGCATTCACATATGCCATGGTTCAAAGATCTCAGGTTCCGATGCAAGCTCCAGTAGATAGGAGTGGGCAGTATGACAAGCTCCGTAAGTTTGGGGCTGTGGATTTCAATGGAACGACGAATCTGTAAGAGGTCAAGCCTCGGTCAAGAGGACCGAGAGGGTTCTAGTTCGATGAAATGCATAGATGAGGAAAAGTTAGATTATGCAGTCAGTTTGTTACAGGGAGACGCACTGCATTGGTGGGAATCAGTGCCTCACAGTCTGGTTATTCCTTCGGTGCTGACATGGAGAGACTTTGTGGAAGTGTTCAGAAAGAAGTATCTCTCCAGAGTGTATGTATAAGAGAAGGTCAGGGAGTTTCTAAACCTCACACAGAGGGACATGAGTGTGAGTGAGTATGAGTTGAAGTTCACACAGCTTTCTCGTTATACAGCCAACATTATAGTGACAGAGGAAGACAAATTCCGTAAGTTCGAAGGAGGTCTTCATCTGGGGATCTGGGAGAAAGTCCTGATCCACAATTTCTGTGACTACCTACAATTGGTAGATGCTGCACTCCAGACTGAAAAACTGGAGAACATAAGAAATGAAGTAAGCAGGAAGAGAAAGAACAGGGAGCAGTTTTCCAAGAAGGGAATGAGTGCTCCAATGCCTGAGAGGAGCACAAGAAGCTTTTGCGCCCAGAGTGAAGTGGGTAGCAGTGGCTCTACCAGGAATAAGCAGGTAAAGGCAGTGTCAGGGCAAGCCTCTAATGTGGGAGGTACTGGAAGGAGCAGGTTCACCAACCCCCTATGTGACCATTGTGGGAGACGCTACCAAGGAGAGTGCCTCAAGTTACTTGGAGCCTGTTTTAGATACGGAGAGAAGGGGCATATGGTCAGGGATTGTCCACAGGTACCAAGACAGGAGGGGTCGCAGTTTCAAGCCCCGAGACGTGCAGAAACAGTGGAAACTAGGCCCGTTACTGAGGCAGACAGCTCTGGGACTGCAAGGAAGGCTATTCCTCCAGGAAGGCCTAAGGGACAGGCGCAGGCAAGGGTATTTTCAATGACTAGGGAGGAAGTTGCAGCTGCACCTGAAGTTGTCACGGGTATGGCTCAGTTACTTGATTCAGCAGTATTTGTTTTAATTGATTCTGGTTTCACGCATTCTTTTGTTTCTGTAAGCATAGCATTACATGGTGTGAATTCAGTGCCTTTGGATAAGCCTTTGAATGTTAGCACTCCTCTAGGGAGGAATGCAGTGATCAGTCAAGTATATGAGGATTGTGAACTCTTCATTGACGGTGCTAGATTGGTAGTGGATTTACTACCTCTAGACCTAAGAGGGTTAGATGTTATTTTGGGGATGGATACTATGGAGAGATATCTGGCGAAATTGGATTGTGGCCGGAAAGAGGTGGAATTTGATCTGGGCAATGGTGAGAAGGTGATTTTCAAGGGGGACAGGAAAACACAATCGCCAAGACTTATTACGGCTATGCTAACTGAAAGAATGATAAGTCAGGGGTGTGAAGCCTTCTTGGCACATGTTTTGGATATCGAGGTGAATGAAGGGAAGTTAGAGGATTTTCCGATTGTGAGGGAGTTTCCAGATGTATTCCCAGAGGAATTACCAGGTTTGCCACCGGTGAGGGAAATCGAGTTTGCCATCGACTTGATTCCCGAAATCACACCCATTTCAATACCGCCTTATAGGATGGCTCCAGCTGAGTTGAGCGAGCTTAAGGAACAGTTGGAGGAACTGTTAGAGAAGGGGTATGTTAGGCCGAGTTTGTCACCATGGGGAGCGTCAGTTCTATTTGTCAAGAAGAAGGATGGAACATGGCGGATGTGTATTGACTATAGAAGACTCAACAAGGTGACGATTAAAAACAAGTATCCTTTGCCACGGATAGATGATCTGTTTGACCAGCTGCAGGGAGCAAGGGTCTTCTCCAATATTGATCTCAGTTCAGGCTATCATCAGCTTAGAATCAAGGAGTCTGATGTAAGCAAGACAGCCTTCAGGACTTGGTATGGACATTATGAGTTTTTAGTCATGCCATTTGGTTTGACCAATGCTCCAGCTGCTTTCATGGATCTTATGAAGAGGGTCTTCAAGGAGTATTTAGATCATTTTGTCATAGTGTTTATAGATGACATTCTGGTATATTCCAAGAGTGAAGAAGAACATAAGGAGCATCTCAGGATTGTGTTACAGACTCTGAGAGAGAGAGAGCTTTATGCTAAGTTCAGCAAGTGTGAGTTTTGGCTTCATGAGGTGACATTCCTTGGACATGTGATTTCACAAGATGGTGTACATGTTGATCCGAGGAAAGTTGAAGCAGTGGTGAACTAGCATGCACCCAAGACAGTGATAGAGGTGAGAAGTTTTCTGGGTCTGGCAGGTTACTACAGGAGGTTTGTGGAAGGATTCTCCATGATAGCTGCTCCGATGGCTAAGCTATCGAGGAAGAATCAGAAGTTTATCTGGACTGATGAATGCAAGAAGTGCTTTGAGGAGCTCAAGCACAGATTGACAAGTGCTCCGGTTCTGATTCTGCCTTCTGGTGATGAGGGCTATACCGTGTATAGTGATGCATCGAGGAAGGGCCTTGGTTGTGTATTGATGCAGGGAGACAGGGTGATAGCTTATGCTTCAAGGCAACTGAAGCTGTATGAGTTGAATTATCCGACTCATGATTTGGAGTTGGCAGTAGTGATCTTTGCCTTGAAAATTTGGAGGCATTACCTATATGGGGTTCAGACGAGGATCTTTACTGATCATGAGAGTCTCAAGTACTTGCTAAGCCAGAAAGAACTGAATTTGAGACAGAGGAGATGGATTGAGTTGCTTAAGGATTATGACTTGCTGATTGAGTACCACCCAGGCAAGGCAAATGTCGTAGCAGATGCCTTGAGTAGAAAGTCTTCAATTGCCCATGTTCGGACAGTTTATCTACCTTTATTGGAAGAGATGGCCAAGCTTGAGATAAGCTTGAAGCAGGAGGAACCAAATTGCGTTCTAGCTAACTTCCGAGTAAGGTCGATACTCAGGGAGAAGGTTAGGGAGTTGTAGGCACAGGATGTAGATTTGAACAAGCTTCGGGAGGAAATTTGGAATGGTAAGATTTATGAAGTCGTAGTGAGGGATGATGGACTCATGAAAGTGGGGAGCAGGCTTTGCATTCTAGATAGCAAGGAGGTAAAGGATGAGATTTTGGATGAGGCACACAATGCGTCTTATGCCATGCACCCAGGTAGCACCAGGATGTACAGAGATTTGAGAGAGCATTTCTAGTGGAAGGGCATGAAGAGGGATGTAGCAGAGTATGTGAGTTAGTGTCTAGTGTGTCAGCAAGTCAAGGCTGAACACCAGGCACCTTCAGGCAAGTTAAGGCCATTGTCCATTCCTGAGTGGAAGTGGCAAAGAGAAACCATGGATTTTCTGATGGGTTTGCCCAAGACCAGTAGGAAGCATGATTCCATATGGGTTATTGTGGATCGGTTGACGAAGTCAACCCATTTTCTGGAAATCAAACAAACTGATTCTTTGCATGTGCTAACAAAGAAGTACATTGATGAGATAGTGAGATTGCATGGGATACCAGATTCCATAGTTTCTGACAGGGATCCTCGGTTTACTTCGAGATTTTGGGGAAGCTTGCAGGAAGCTTTAGGGACTAAGTTGAATTTTAGCACCGCTTTTCACTCTCAGACGGATGGTCAATCTGAGAGGACCATTCGGAAACTTGAGGGAATGCTCAGGGCTTGTGTGATGGATTTCAAGGGAGTTTGGGATGAGCATTTGTCATTAGTCGAATTTGCTTATAATAATTCATACCATTCGAGCATTCAGATGGCTCCATATGAGGCTCTGTATGGAAGGAGGTGTAGAACTCCGATATGTTGGGATGAAGAAGGAGAGAGGAAACTGATAGGACCAGAATTGATTCAGATGACAGTTGATAAGGTCAATCTGGTTAAGCAGCGGCTTAAGGCAGCTCAGGATAGGATGAAGAGCTACACTGATGCACATCAGAAGGAGATGGAGTATGAAGTCGGTGAGAAGGTGTTCCTTAAGACGTCTCCTTGGAAAGGAGTAATGAGGTTTGGCAAAAAGGACAAGTTGAGTCCGAGGTATGTGGGTCCTTATGAGATTCTTGAAAGGATTGGACCACTAGCCTACAGGTTAGCATTACTTCCGGAATTGTTTCAGATCCATGATATTTTTCATGTTTCCATGCTGAGGAGGTATAGATCGGATCCTTCTCATATCATTCAGGCTACGGAGGTTCAGTTGAGAGATGATTTGAGTTATGAGGAGATTCCAGTGGAGATTTTGGACACCAAAGAAAAGGTCCTCAGGAACAAGACGGTTCAGCTAGTCAAAGTCCGGTGGAGGAACCATTCGGTGGAAGAGGCCACGTGGGAGCCATTGGAAGCCATGAAGGAGAAGTATCCGCATCTTTTCGATGACTTAGGTAATAATTTCGAGGACAAAATTTCTTTTAAAAGGGGGAGAAATGTTGGGCCCCAAATTTTCTTTATTGATGTTATTAAGCATGAATTATGATGATGGTATGATTTATTTCATAGTTTGTTTTATTGGAAGTGTTAGTGGAAATTAAGATTAATTTGAGATTAGTATGGAATAAGTAGTAAAGAAAGAGTAAAAATTTTTTAGGGCATTATTGCAAGGTTACTTAAGTTTGGGAGGTTAAAGCTTTACATGGAGGGGCAATATGGTCATTGCACATCCATTAAGACTTAAGTGTTAGAATTAGAGAGAAAGAAATAAGGAAAGTAAGAAAAGAAGAGAGTGTTCATTGGTGGCTTAAGGGAGAAGAAGAGAAAATAAGGTTTTGTCATTCTTGAGGATTTCGAAGGAATTCAAGCATCATCAAGTAAGTATAAGCTTATTTCTTCTTGTTTGGGTTGGATGAAACCCTAATATAGCTTAGCATGTGTAGGTTTTGGTTGTGGAGAAGTTTATGGAAAAATGGTTAAATCTCTTAGGGTTGATGATCATGTTGGGTTTGTTAATAAATTTGGGTTATAATGAGCTTAGAAATGAAGTATAAGACATGATTTAAGGTTTAGATGTGTTATATTTGAAAGATGGAAGGATTATGGTTGAAGAAAATGGAAAAATCAAGTTTTGGGAGGTTTCGGCTCGTTAAATGTGGCCCATTTGATGCCCTCGCCATGACAATGGCAACTTTCTCTTGACGACATACTTTGGTATTTTGGGCATAACCTTTGATGTAGATGTCCGAATGAGGTGATTTTTGATTCATTGTAAACTAGAGACATAGATCGACAAGTTTTGTGAAGAAATTAAGTTCTGAATCAGTTTATAAGAATGTAAAAGTTTGGATGAAGTTAAGAATATAATTTTTGTTTCAGCTTTAGTTATGGTTCGAATTGTTAAGG
The DNA here is from genome assembly GCA_029891385.1 of Erythroxylum novogranatense. Lineage (NCBI taxonomy): Eukaryota > Viridiplantae > Streptophyta > Magnoliopsida > Malpighiales > Erythroxylaceae > Erythroxylum > Erythroxylum novogranatense. The sequence goes on along the minus strand of CM057225.1, from coordinate 107,699,519 downwards.
TATAACTTTCTGATTTCTACACCAAATTTATTGGAAATTTGGCTATTTGGTTAAGGAAATCAAGTGAGGCAAGAGGAGAAAGAGGATTAAGAGGAAAGGCAATCCTAAGCAAGTTTTAAGCAAGGAATTCAAGGTGGGTACATGTTTATAATAGAGTAAATAAGTCACTCATTGTTTTGTTGAAATCAAGAAAGATTGAATGATTTAAAATTGCATCATCAATGTTTGCTTTAATTACTATTGTGAAATGATTATATGTTGCTACATGATTTGCATTCATGATTTTTGAAAAGGCTTCAAAAAGGGTTTTCTCCTTTCAAGAATACATGCACATGAAATCATGATTTCCGAAAAATATGAAAGGCAAGTTTCTAAACAAGTGCCAGTTTGGAAATCAAGTTTACAAGACTTTGAATCATGCATGTTATGTGAGTTTGTGGTATCTCCCTCAAGAACCATCATGTGCACGTTGGCTCATGAAAAGGCTTTGCCCGCCTGCCCGCTAATGGCACGAAGCTCCCCACAAGGACTCCCTCAAGAAACTACGACTACACAGGGCCATTTCGATGATAATGTGTAATGCGTCATGAACTCGGACTAACTCAAACCATTATGCTATGCTTATATGTTTATAATTTTTTATCATGTTTCATGCATTCATGTTTTGAATTATGCTCATGAATTGTTATAAACCAAGCATTTCGCGTTGATGACTCTCACATACTCAATTACTATGATTTCAAAGTGCACCACGGTAATGAGCTATCTTTTAAATAGTTTCGCTTATTTCTGTATTATAAATGTGTTCCCACGAGCTTTATAGCTCACCCCCTTTACCCTCCCCATTCAGGTGAAGAGCAAGAGACCGAGTAAGTCAAGAGTTATGGCATCACTCCAAGTTGTCATATTTAAGTATTTTCAAGTTATACTTTTGGAAGTCAAGGCTTTAATTACATTTCAAGTTTTATTGGTTCAAGTGTACTTTGTATTTTAGCTCTTGAACTCAAAGGTTGTATTTTGATTTGAAATGATATTAAAGCTTTGCAAAACTCATCTTTTGGTTATTAATGAGGTATGAATGTTTTTGTTCTAAATCTTTCGCATTGAATCATTTGGAAGTTTGTTGAGTGTATGTAGTAAGTTTTGGGATGGGTTGATTTAATAAAATGAGAAAAGTTTCAGGTTTAATTCATTGTGGGCCGAAGGATGCGGTTGCCGCGACGAGGTTGCCTGCTCGCCGCGGCGAAGCCGCATGAACGACTCACTGCGGCGAGAGCTACATAGCTCGCTACGACGAGAACCCTTTCGCTCGCCGCGGTGAGGGCTTCGTTGCCTACTGCGGCGAGGCATGCCAAGAGGGCTCGCCGTGGTGAGACATCACACGACGTGGCGACGCCCCCTTGTGCTTTCTAGGGGCTCCTTCCTTTCTTTCATTTATATGTTTCACCTCGCGCATCACGCACCACGCACCACGCTTTCATGTCCGATGTTGGGCTCCGAAAACGGGGTCCAACGGGACACCTTGATTAGATGCTCCATATAGACACTAAAAAATTAATACGACTATCGTAAATTAGATTCATAAATTGATAAGCCAAGGAGTTATTTGATGGTTACAATCTTTCTTTTTAAGCCTCATATTGCTGACTTCTTTATGTCATGCAGAACTTTACCAACACTAGATTGACCAATATCAGTATATGGAGAAGATTTAATCTTTCTACCTTTGATCTTAGTGGGTTTCATCTTTGCCTTCCCTTTAGTTACTTCGAGGGTTGTCGGAGTAGCAAGCTTGAGTTTCTCCTCCCTAACAATGTAATGGGCAATCAAAGCATTGAAGTCTCATTCCTCATCCTGTGAATATTATGTCATCACAAAATTAATAAACTCTAGAGGGAGTGTATTCAGAGTTTAGTGAACTACGAAGACATCGAGAAGATGAATATTCAACGTCTTCAGTCTACTGTGAAGATAAATCATTCTTGATATGTACTCTATTACTCCCCCTTCTCTTATATGCCTCATGGAGAATAATTCTTTCATCAAGGCACTTGTCTCAACATTAGGTGAGACTGTGTACCTCTGGAAAACATTTCCAAAAAATTACTTTATTATATCTGTGTCCGAAAGTCCACTAAATAGATGGTCAGGTCTGGATTTCTTAATGGTCATAACACATAAACTGTTCGTATGGCCATATCAACCTCAACTATCTTCATAGCATTCAATACATCCTCTATCCATTTCTTCGTATTAAAATCGGTTAGGGCTTCAATGGTGACACTGATATTGTTGACCGAAAAGGTGACTACAAAATGATAATGTTTAGATTAGCACAAATGTAGGACAATAATGATATTCAAAGCCATTAAAGTAGTATCTTTACTAAGAATTTGATCACATATATTATGAAATACCTTTGGGTTGAATACATAATAAATGCAATTAGACCTCCACATAAAAGCGATCAGAATACAAACCATCAACTCTCATGACACTACCACCTTTGGGTGAACAGATCACTTTAGCAACAACTTTCCTCCATCTTATGTCTTCATGTACATCTCAAAATATTATGTAAGGCCAACACCTTTGGATAGAATAACCAAGCATAAAATCAGAGAAATCCCCCAACATGCAAGCAGAACAATTCAAAATACTGACTTGAAAGGTCACTTTGGTGACTACATCCTCATCAACACCCAAAAAGTCCATAAACACAAGGGATACATCTTTATATCATCCTCACATTCTTTATGGGCATATGGTATGTGACAATGTAATATCAATAAATGTAAAAAATATGAATGCATAGTCTCATTGTATCCGAATGCACAGTCTCATTGTCACACACTCGTGTTGAAGACATTTTCTTAAAACTTCATTTGAGACTTTCATAAAAGGAAAAATCTCAATAGAGCGATTATCGTGCGTCACCGGATACTGAATTGACCACTCGAGAAACGAGAACCTCATATATCTCCCTTATGATAAGTTTATTGCATGAAAATTTACTAAAAAATGACTTCAAACTGTCCTAATTCCCTTTTTGAGTGATTATCATGCAATCCCAAACACTGAGCATGAGATCCGAGACATGAAAACTTGAAATATCTCCCTCATTTGATGTTCAAAACATAAAAATTCATTCGAAATTGGATTCAGAACGCCTTAATTCCTTTTCAGGAGTAAACTTTAATTTATTACTAATGTAATAAATCCAGAAAATGAAAAAACATCACTTTATAAAATTTTTGAACTTGAAAATTGACCCAAAACATCCCCAGATACCCTTACAGGAAATCTAAAATGTTTTGTTCTTTTATAAAATTATAGTAGAAGTCTGTCAGTCATCGCGTCAATCGCACGAGATGGGTGTGTCAGACACATTGATTGAGCCAAGTTTACATTATAAATTGGCTGCATTTTCATAGCTGTTTATGCATTCGTTGACTCCTAATTGATGATTTTTGTGCTTAAATTGGTTCCTCATAACGAGCTCTTTTAATTCGCAATTTGTTAGTAAATTGTCATGATCTGATATTGATTTCTTTATAATTTTCATGAGAACAATTGATACTGCAAATTGTTATTTTATTGCAGGAGCAAAGGAGTCAACCCATCAGGAAGTCAATAGTCATGAGGTCCTATCTGCACGTCGCGAAGAATATTAATCCATGCGGCGCGACGAGCGAATCACTTCTACACGTCGCGACGAATATTAATCCATGCATCGCGACGAGCGAATCACTTCCACACGTCGCGACGTATGTTAATTTACACGAAGCGACGAGTAGGCAATTCTACACGTCGCGACGAATATTTATTTATACGCCGCGACGTACGAGCGGATATTCGAACTTAAATGGAAAGTTTGCCTCACTACTCTGACCCGACCCGCATCCATTATATAAAAACTTTGCTATTTTTAGGTCAAAATAGAGGGGGATACGAGAAGACGTCTGGAGGCAGTAGATTCAGAGAGACGACATTCTACTTCATCACCATTCTCCATTTCCATCATCGTCGATCATCACCATTAATCCACCGCCAGCATCTTCTGTCACCATGGGAGGCGTCCTATCTTCACAAGTCGTGAGAGAGTCTGGAAACATGCATAGCTAAACCACATTTCCTCTTGAAGATGTAGCGATGGTTTGAGTTCACCGGAAGCTTCAAAGGGGAGTAATCATATAGTGTCTGAAGTTTATTTATATTTGTGTAAACTCTGAGTTAGAGATTGCATCTGTATATCTAGATTAGCATGGTTAACAGTTTAATCGTGTGCTGAACACTATGTTGATATTTGGACAAAGTTATTTGTAGAATTTTCATGCTTAATATATGAAGTCTCATATATGTCATTCGGATATTGCATTGACTCTTATAATCTACCTAGTTGTGTTTTATTTAGATGGTTGTGTTTTTATCCGATTGACTGATTGCATTTACTTGTCCAATTTTCACACTAAGGTTTTTAACAAGGATTTAAATGATGGAGTTCATTAATTAAATCTTTGGACCTAAAGAGTTCTTTAGGGTTGATCTTTTGAAACTTATTGAATTCTATCCCCGAAAAATCATTTTGAACCGTGATAGCCTGCGCCCATTTTCAAGAGGATTTTATCAATTTGATTATTATCTAAGTTTTTGTTAATTTCATTTATTTCGTTAAAAATCCAAAAACACACTTTTATACTTTGTTCTTAAATTTTGTTAAATTTCCTTAGTTATTTCTAATGACAAAAACCCCCATTTCATCAACTTTGATTGCAATTTTTGACATTTAGGCTAGCTTAGACCTTTTTCACTTGGTTCCAATTGAGTGAGACGACCCGAGGTTGCAACCTATACCGCAATCTTGGAATTTCTTATTTTTGACCGGTTTCCAAGGATCGATCGTAAGGTCGAATCGACAGAGCCGCGATCAAATTGGCGCCGTTGTCGGGGAACCAAGAAATTGGTTTACCGTAGGATAGCCATTGTCATTCATTTCAATTGTCGTTGATAATCGGAATCATTATTTTTGCTTGCATTTAGGATAGTTTAATTTTCACACTTGTTCATAGTATAGGTTTTGATTTTCTTTTGCACAAGCATACTCCATACTTTAATTTTTCTTTTACTTAGCAAATTTTCACACATACACACTCATACATACATCCATACACTCATACTCTCGCATTCATCGCATTTCACTTTTATCCGACTTTGTGTGACTGTGACAAATTTTGTTATCATTTCTTTTGTTTGAGGATTGATTTTTGTGCATGCCCAGGAGAGGTAGACTTGTTCAATTCCAACCTGAAGTTGAGAGACATTTGAGGAGACTTAGGAAAGAGAGGAAAGAACAAGAGAGGAGTAGAGTAGTTGAGAGAGAAAGTGAGATTATGGCTGAGAATCCTCACATTTTCCCAAATCCTGATTTTCCTGTACACCAACCTAGAAATGGGACTAATGGAGGAAATGGTGAGCATGAGTAGGAGAGAACAATGAAAACCAGAGACGTAGGACTATTAGGGAAGCAACAACTTCTGATGTGCACTATGATCCATTTACTGCTGCTTGCCCTAATTTTGATGTTAATTTTGAGATAAAAGGTTTGTTGATTAATTACCTTCCTAAATTTCATGGTTTGGCAGGAGAAGATCCATACATGCACCTACAAGCTTTGACGATGATCTGTCAGAGTATGAAGCCAGTAGGAGCTACTTTGGACTAAGTGCTATGGAAGGTATTTCATTTGTCCTTGGAGGGAAAGGCGCGAGAGTGGTACATGAGTCTTCCGAGGCATGTGGCCAATGCTTATCATAGCTGGGCCAACCTGAGGAAGGCCTTTTTGGAGAAATATTTTCCAGCCTCCAGGAAATCTTCGATGAGGAAGGAAATTTATTCAGCCCGCCAGGAGTATGATGAATCACTGTATGACTATTGGAACCGCTTCCAAGATCTTCTGTCCAGATGCCCCCATCACCAAATTCTCGATGAACAATTAGTGCAGTATTTCTATGATGGGTTGAAGAGCAAAGAGAAAGGTATGTTAGATGCTGCATCTGGAGGATCTCTGATTGATCTTACAGCATTGGAAGCATGGGACTTGATTAAGAAGATGACCTTAAACCATCAACAATACAGTGTGAGAGATTCCAGAGGATTGAATGAATTGGGAGATTTAACAGCTCAAGCCAAGAGAATGGAAAGTTTGGAAACAAAGGTAGATTCGCTGGAAAATAGGATAACATCACAGTTTTCTTGTATTACTGCAGAATTGAAGAACCTGAACGTGCATCGCCCATCATCTTGACGATATTCTCGCAACGGTTGTGACACTTGTGGGTCGGTGATGCACATATCAAGTGTATGCCCTGGAAGATATGAAGAGGTGTCAGCAGTGTATCCAGGGAGAGCTAATCAGAAGTGGGATCCATACTCCAACACATACAATGAAGGTTGGAAGTCCAATCCAAGATTTGGTTGGAGAAATGAAGAAAACAGGGCACAAAACAGATTTTCACAAGGGGGAGGAGCTGGTACTTCCACTAACCAGTTCCCCAATCAACAACAAGCTCTAATGGTCCCACCAAAGGAAGACACCAACCAGTTGCTTCACAGTATGATGACTCTGATGAAGGAAGAGAGGGATTCTAATGCTAACTAGTTTAATGCCATTGCTTCTCTCATTCAACAGGATTCCTCAAAGACTTCTGCTAGGTTCAATGCCTTGGATAAGATAATGGATCAATGGGAGACCAAGGCGGAGAACATAAATTCATATGTTACTCAGTTGTCCAACAACATGAGTGAGAATCAAGCGAAAAGCAGTGGGACTATTCCTTCTAATACTGTGATGAATCCGAAAAGTCTAAATGCAATTGCCCTCCGGAGTGGGAAGCAGGTGAGGTTTAATCCTCAGGTAGATGAAGAGGCATGTGATGAGGATGTTGAGAGTGAGGCAGTATCTCCTCCCAAGGAAAAGTTTAAGAAATCAGAAAGTGTGAGGGAAGAAGAGCTATTGAGAGAGAAAAAGCATGCTTCAAGAAACAAGGGAACTACTTCAGAGAGTTCCAATGATCAAACTGAAAATGGAGAATCAAGCAAGCAAGCTAGCAAAGGTAAGGAGGTAAGTATTCAAGACTTTCCTTTTTCAAACTCATATTTGATGAGCAAGCGCATGAATGAGCTAAAACATGAAAAAGAGATAATTGACTTGTTTGGGAAAGTAGAGGTAAATGTTCCCTTGCTTGATTTGGTGAAGAGAGTTCTGGCCTATGCGAAATATTTGAAGGACTTGTGCACTAACAAGAGAAAGTTTAGGCCAAATGAGAGAGTGCAAGTGAGCTCCAATGTGTCAGCTTTGTTCAAACCACAAATACCTGTCAAGTGTCAAGACCCTGGATCTTTCACCATCCCTTGCATCTTAGGGAAAGTGACTATAGGAAGAGCTTTGTTAGATCTGGGGGCTGCCATTAATGTGATGCCTAAGTCAGTTTATGAGGCCCTAGGAGTGAAGAGTATAAAACCTACATCTGTTGTCCTCCAGTTGGCTGATAGATCATTTAGGCATCCAGTGGGTATCATTGAGGACATCTTGGTCCAAGTTAAAGGGTTAGTATTTCCTGCTAATTTTTATGTGCTTGATATGTCTACTGAAGTTGTGCAGGATACTTCCTTAATTCTTGGGCGACCCTTTTTACGGACTGCAAGCACCATGATCAGTATGAAGGAAGGTAAGATAACCATGGAGGTAGGTGATCAGCAGGTTAGCTTCAACATGTATGAAGCAATGAAACACCCCCATGAGGATTATTCTCTGCTTGGAGTGAACATGCTTGATACGGTTGTTGACAATGCATGTAGTGATTTTGCACAAACTTTTACATCGTCTACTGACAATCTCCTTGGAGAACATTTTCTTGCTGATGATTTTGTAGGAGAGCTTTCAAGTAGGGGGTTGGACATGGAGCTACACAAGAGCCAAGCTGCTGGGATGAAGCTTGGATATCAGTCGGATGACCATCCCAAGCTTCAGGACCCACCGTGAGACCAGGTTGTTTCTCTACCTGCATTCTCAATATATTCATGCACCCTGCTTGGAAATGATGTGAACTTTTGTGTTGTATGAGTATCTTGATTAAGTGTGGGGGAGAAACCCAACCAGTAGATTAGCTGTAGTTAGGTAGGATTTCTGTTCCTTGTTCTAATAAATTACTTTCAATTTGTGAGCTTAAAATCTTTCTGAAGAAGCATGATATTGATGGAAGGGTTGGTTTATGTGAGATTGATTGTTTCTGGATTAAGTTAGGTTTGTGTTTTCTGTTAGGACAGAGGCGTCGCGACGTATTTTAATTTATACGTCGCGACGTATCTCGTTCTTTTTGGCGCTTACGTCGCGACGTGCCCACGTTCTTACGCCGCGACGTGCCATCATTTGAAATACCTTTTTGCCCTTTCTGTCCGTTGGTCTTTTCGTTTGTCCGATGCCCTTTTTTTCTTTTCCCCTCGCGACCTTCTGCTTCCATACACCGTCTCTTCTTCTTCTATTCCTCTTCATACTTTCTTCTCTAACACTCTGTTTCTGCCGTCATCGCTCCCGATTTCTCTCGATTCTCTCCGTTGTTTAACTGTGCCCACCGTCTCCTCCGTCTTCCTTTTTGCGTTTCCAACTTCTGTAAGTGCTCCATTGCCTCTCGTTTTCCTATTTTTTGTCTTCTTTGTTAGTAGTTTTAAGTTAGGTCTTCGCGACGAGTGGTGCGTCTGGAAAATCGCCATACGTCGCGACGTACACCTTGCCTCGTCGCGACGACTGCTATACGTCGCGACGAGGTGGCTGATTTTTACTTAACTCTTTATTGATTTTTATGTTCTGTTTCTTTTTGTGTGCAGGAAAATGCCTCGAACCAAGAATGCTAGCAGGTCCGACCAGCCCCTATCTCCTTCTCATGTCCTCCCCTCTTCCTCCAACTCGCTTGACGAGTTTACTCCAACCCTTCCGTTTCCCCTCGCCCCGTTGCCTCCCCGTACTCTTTGGGAGTTTTCTCCGCTTATTCTCCTTCTCCTCACCCTTCACATTCTCCGCACCACCACCCTTCTCCTGAGCCATACTCAAGGAAAAGATAGAAAAACCTTTTCCTTTAACCCCCACAACAACCCTTTCGTCCGCCAACTATTTCAACTCAACCTCTTAAACCTAGCCCATCCCCGCACCTCTAGGAACCTCACATTCGTCCGCCATTACTATACCCAGTCCCGTTACTCAGGCACCTACGACATAGAGTTCTGTGGTGTTACCATTCCCCGTGCTTTCAATGATGTCTCCATTAGGGAGCATTATCATCTTCCTCCTACCCCCCGTTGCCACTACTCGGAGCTCATCCATGAGTACCCTTGGGTTGATGTCCTTCGTACCCTCTGTCCTGAGGGTACCGACTGGTATCAACCTAAGGGGGCTCAGCGTTATATCCGTCGTTCTGATCTTCGCTCGGAAGCCCGTCCATGGCTTCATTTCATTTGCAACAGCATCCTTCCCACCTCCCACCTTGCCATGGTTCCTAAGGAGCAGGCTCTTTACATCTATCTATTGATGGTCAGCCGGCCCGTCGACCTCGCTTTATCTATCACCTCCGCCCTCTGCCAACGCATCCTTTCTTCCAACATCAACCATTCCCTCATCTTTCCCCACCTAATCACCGACATGTTCCGGGCCTATCGGGTTCCGGAACATCCTACCGATCTCACTTTTGAGCCTGCCCCTGCTTTTAAATATATTCGTCTTCGCCAACCTCGTCGCCTACACACCCCACCCGACCCTTCCCCACCTTCTTCTCCCTCCCCTACCCCTGTTCCTTCTGCTCCTTTTCCCCCCACTCCTGCTCCCTCCGTTGTTTCACCTCCATCTGAGGCTCTGCCTCGCGACCCTATCCGTCCACCACCTTCACCTTCTACCCTTCCAGATCCGGTCGCACTTCTTCGCGACAACTTACGGCGTATTGAGGCACAGATGGCAGCTGACCGCCAGTTTTACCATTCCATGTTCACACTGATTGCGGATCGCCTACAGTTGCCCATCCCTCCTGCACGCCGGGATTTTTCAGCTGGCCCTAGCACTTCTCAGGCTGCCCCTTTGGACTCGTCGGCTGATGATCCTTCGACTTAATTTTGGCATTTTTGTTCTTTTCTTTTCTTGTATTTATTTTCTTTTGTTGTCTTTTATTTCTGTATTTAGTTCATTAGTTCTTTTTTCCTTTTTTTACTTCACTCATTCCTTTAATGATCAATCTTTCATTCCGTCTTCCCTCTCTTTGTGCCTTGTTCTTCTTATCTTTTCCATCTTGCATTTTCTTTGAGGACAATGTGTGCTTTAAGTGTGGGGGAGCTGTTTCCCCATTTATCTTTCATATTGCATGACTGTTGACATAGTGTTTATGAATTGTTAGCCAATAATGCATTATGTTGATAAAACTTGGTGAATTTTACACTTTTCTATCATTCTGCATCTCTTCGCTGCGACGAGCGATCATACGTCGTGGCGATGTTATTCTTTAGATTGCGTATACGTCGCGATGTCATCCATGTCATACGTCGCGATGTCCGCACGTCGCGACGTATTTCCATTTATATGTCGCGGCGTCACCATATTGCATGAATGATTTTTTGCCTAATTCTTCCATTCAATCAAACATTTTCTGCACTGGATTTTTGTGGCTGTTGTTTTCAAAGCTTTTACTAGTTTCAAAATGATGCTTGAGTTTTTGAAAACACCTCCCATTCTTTTAATGATAGTTGGAATTGGCAAAATCTTGCTTTTCATGTTTTCAAAACAAAGTGAATGAAAGCATGCTAACAAAGTGACATTTTAAGTTTTTGAGACTTGAGATTGTTCATAGAGACAATACCCTTGTTGGAAGGATATTTGAGCCAAATTTTCTTTTATCTTTGTGTGAGTCTGCTTATTTCATTCTTCTCTAGAACTTGTTTCAATTCTTACTCGAAGCTTGATGGCCTAGATTTTTGTTGGTATGATAGAGGCGTTCCTTCTTCAAACCCTTTTCCCAAACACAGTCCCATAAACACTTATCCCTTGCTAACCCCTTGAGCCCTCTTGTTATTAGCATTTGCATTCATACTTTTATGGTGTCATTAGTTGTTTTGCTTTCGCTTCTAGTTAATAATAATGCCATTCGAAAAAAAAACCAAAAATAGTGAATTTTGTGTGTCCAGAAAGGGACAATATCTATAAAAAATGCATTACATTTATGCAAGTGTTTAGTTTGAGTTCCTTTGTTGACATCGGTTAAATCGTTTAGTGCATGTGCTCATATTTCTTTCTTTCACTTCATCCATTCATTTAGCCTTCCATACATTACAACCCTAAAAGTCCTCTTGATCTTGAAATGATAGTTCTTGTAGTGGAGAAATAGATTTGACCTGCCTTTATGGTAGGAGATGGATTAAGCGGACTAAGAGCAAAAATATACCTAAACACAAATGAGAGGAGCGCAAACACTATATCCTGAGTGATTCTCTTTTGTTCAATCTCTTGTACTTGAATTCTTTCAGTGTTTGTTTTATTAGCACTCTTTCAATTTGCTGGGGTTGAATTCTGAGGAAGTGAATTGAGTCAATTTCTTTTTATTGTTTTGAGCATGGGTAGATATTTTCTCTCCCTCTTGTATTCTTTTTGACTCTTGTAAACTTTGTCCAGGAGTACAAAGTTCTAAGTGTAGGGGAATTTGATTGAACCAAGTTTACATTATAAATTGGCTGCATTTTCATAGCTGTTTATGCATTCGTTGACTAATAATTGATGATTTTTGTGCTTAAATTGGTTCCTCATAACGAGCTCTTTTAATTCGCAATTTGTTAGTAAATTGTCATGATCTGATATTGATTTCTCTATAATTTTCATGAGGACAATTGATACTGCAAATTGTTATTTTATTGCAAATTGTTAAATCTTTGGACCTAAAGAGTTCTTTAGGGTTGATCTTTTGAAACTTATTGAATTCTATCCCCGAAAAATCATTTTGAACCGTGATAGCCTACGCCCATTTTCAAGAGGATTTAATCAATTTGATTATTATCTAAGTTTTTGTTAATTTCATTTATTTCGTTAAAAATCCAAAAACACACTTTTATACTTTGTTCTTAAATTTTGTTAAATTTCCTTAGTTATTTCTAATGACAAAAACCCCCATTTCAACAACTTTGATTACAATTTTTGACATTTAGGCTAGCTTAGACCTTTTTCACTTGGTTCCAATTAAGTGAGGCGACCCGAGGTTGCAACCTATACCGCAATCTTGGAATTTATTATTTTTGACCAGTTTCCAAGGATCGATCGTAAGGTCGAATCGACAGAGCCGCGATCACACATGCTAGCGCAGATGCGCTACAGACTCATCTGGCACGTGTCGCACACGTATGACGACTTGTAGACACTCCCACTGAAGATTGCACATGCAACGAACGCACTCGACGCGCGTGCGGTCACTATTGCACCACATGCATGCCTCAAACTAACCACCCTCGAGGCGGTACTATGCACTGTTGGAAGCGTGTGGCACACGCACCCGATAGTCTCCGTCGTCTTCGACCATCTGGGTGATTTCCAACAAGTTTCAGGTCAATTTTTCACGCTACCAGTCTCGTTTTCAACCCGTTTCTCAAGGCTAAACGCATGCAAACTATTGTCATGCAATAAAAATTAACAAAAATTGATAAATTGAAGATAACTCTATGAAAACCTTATAGTGAAAAAACTGAAAAATCTTTGTTTTAACTACCCGATTACGTCATTGATCTAATACCATGTGTAACATGTAATGATACTTTAGTTATGTATCCCAAATCAAATGTGAAAGGACAATAAACGAAGAAATGTAGAAAATACATGATTTTCGTTCCATAACTTTAAACAAGTTTTTCGAAGTTGAAACAAGCACGAATTTGCCACCGTCTTCACAAGAACTGTTCTCCGGAGTGCGAATAGCGTCTTTCTACAGTTTTATCAAAACATAATCTTTTTTAACAGGTCTGAGAATCCTTATGTTTGCGAATGATAAAAGCAACTACAGTAGACCTTAATTTTTATATATAGCTTCTATATTGAACTTCCCCATCATAGGCCTGATATGTGTCCAATCCATATTGATCAGGGTCTATTTTTTACCTAAATTTTGTCCCATTAATTTAGATTATTTATTGAGTTTATCATTATTCGGATCAAATTATGTTAACTTAAATGATAAATTATTTGAAAATTTAAAAAATGTAATTAAATATTATCTAACTTTACAAAGGAAAAAATCAAAATTATTCACTAGTTCTCTCCGTCTTAACAATGACAATGGCCAAAGTAAGATTTAAAAAAGCCAAAAATGTTTAAAGATTGCTTGTTCAAGGATTTGTTTAATTAGCTGGTTGAGCCTTGACCATAGTTTTGAAACCTATATCGGACCAGCTGATTCGATCGATTCGATTGGTGATCGGTAGATTATCTGGTCCAGATGACCCTAAAAACTAATCCCTAATTGAACTAGTGCGAACCAGTAAGAACCGGTCAATTGATCGGTTAAACCAGGACTGGTTGAACCAGTTGGCCACTGGTTCAATGAATTTTTTTTTGCTTTTTTTTCTTTCTAAACGCAGATGCGTTTTTTGATTTTTGTCAAAAGTAAAACCAACATTTTCTAAAAAAATCTAACAGAAGTACATAACCTAAAGAACCAAACCAGTTATTTATATTTATTTATATTATTTGGTATATTTTTCTATTGTTTTTTAATATTACTAATATTATATATAATTAAATATAATTATTGTGTAATTATGATGTCATACCGGTTCGATTGGTGTTTCGATGACTGGCAAGGCCTCCGATTTGACATCCAGTCTGGGTTTCAAAACCTTGGCCTGGACGTTCACAAAGAGCACAAGAGTGCATTTAACGAGGAGGGTAATGATAGTGTGTGGTCAAACTGTAATAAGTTGAGATCTATTCAATTTGAGCACCACTTGCAGGAGTATCAGCAATAATTCTCCTCGCCAATAGCTTAACTAGTTATTAGAAAAGAAGTTGAGAGTAAGGTCTCAAGTTTGAGTCTTGGTAGTGATAATGTGGGGTTCATCCAATATGATAACTCTTTATGCTCACCAAATACTGGGTCGTATTTCTGATAAGCTAAATAAGATCAAGCCGTGATTTATTTCCTCATTATTCTGTAAAGTCAATGTGTGAAAGCACTTGAGATGGGTAATTCCATTTTTTAAGTGCAAAGTAGTAATTCACCCCTCCACGTGGGAGTTGGAACAGAGAAATGACAAAAAAAGCCATCATCTACATCAAGTACGAAAAAAGTGCCACACACTCGCCACCACGAACCACGACAGTGTAACGTCTAAATAGCCTATGAAAGTACCTGTCTTTACCTACTCTGCCAAATGGCTTTGCAAAAATCCTTAAGTCAGTGCTTCTGGGCAAGGATCGAATCACGCAAAACCTTTTGTTATAGAGTTTTAGAATTACCCTACCGTCAAGTTATTAACTTAACGAGTTTCACCACAGCAAAATATCCGTCTGCAAGCATGACACCTGAGTGAGCTTCAAGGCTTGGAAATGGTCATTTAAAAGTAACTTAGCTCAAGACTCCCCTGTGAGGGTTGGAGGAGGTCATTAATTTACCAACCTTTCATTTTTTAATTTTTTTGAAGTTGTTTCATGATTCTAACATGTCACCTTATCATCACAAAGTAATGACTTTGCTCGTCACTGTAAGGCTCTCCCTCGAAATGGCTATTTGGGAAATAGAAACAAAAGTTTAAAGAAGAAAAGGCGTATGTAAATTTTGAGAAGACAATCACACAAAACTATAGCAACCAAAAACCACGTAAGAGGTTAAAGGGAATGGGCAAAAACAATAATGAACCCTTTTCATAAGTAATTGATTGATATTAAACAAAAAATTAGGAAAAATGGAAATGACAGAGTGAGTGAGTCAGCACTCACTGGTCAAGATTTTGACTCTGTTCGCAGTATAGTTGACCAGAGTAGCAGTGGAAGGTGAACGAGAAGAAGAAGATAAGGTAGCCTTGTGTGTACGGTGTATTAGAATATAATATAAATGTACATTTATCATTAATACTAACAACTGTAAAGTTAAAAAAAACCATACACGTGTATGGTTGATATTCTTCCCTGTACCAAATGATGTTATTATAAGTGTATATATCACACCAAGCACGATTCGTGATGTGTGCAGATTGTAGAGCACTTACCTTTTTCTATTATATTGATTTTCTCTTTCTTGGTATCAAAGAACGCAACAATGTCTACCTCAGCCACTTCCCCTGCATCCTCAGTCCAGACGTTTTCGTCTCCTTCATCAAAAACATACACATTGTTCAACTCATCCCGCCAGACTACATCTATCAAGTTGGATAGGAGTAACTATTTGTTTTGGGAATCTATTGTCCTTTCTTTAATTGAAGGAAACTTACTTGTATCCCACATTAATGGGACAAGTGCACCGCCACCTCGCCTCATTGCTTCTGGAACGAAGATCATTCCAAATCCAGCATTTGAGGAATGGTTCTCCGTCGATAGACTTCTTGTAGGGTGGTTGTGCAACACAATGAGCCTGGAGATTGGTGCTCAACTTCTTCACTGTCAAACTACTCGAGAACCTTGGATAGGAGCAAACGAACTTACGTGTGCATATATGAAGTCCAGGGTGATGGTGTTCAAGTCAGAACTCCACCAAACTAGGAAAAACAATATGAAGATGGAAGAATGTTTGGAAAAAATGAAGAGCATCTTAGATCAACTCACCTTAGCTGGAGCTTCAATTTCTATGGATGACCTCATTCTACATACATTGAATGGCTTGGACGCTGACTAAAATCTCATTGTAGTAAAGCTAATTGATCAAGTTGATTTAATGTGGGTTGAAACACAGTCGGCATTATTGGCATTCGAAAGTAGGCTGGAGCAACTCAATCACTTCTCATCGTTAACTATTCAACTAGCAACAAATGTGGCTCAACGAGTAGGATCAAATTCTGTTAATAACAATCAGAAGCATTTCTCTGAAAAATCCTCTTAGCGTGGTTCACGTGGTGGACGAGGCCGTGGTAGATCTCGTGGAAGAAAAGGAGGATTTAATAACAATGGTGGACGCCCTTTTTGCTACCTATGTGAGAAACCTGGACATACGATATTGAAATACTATCACAAGTTTGATAGAAACTTTTACCCACCATCAACACAAAACAGTTATTCACCTTCAGCCTTCTATGCGGATCCTCATACGGTCAATGACCCCTCATGGTATATGGACAGTGGTGCTTCATATCATGTGACAACAAATCTTGCACAAGTTGATCATTTCTCTCCCACAGGTAAGCAATATCTTTCCACTTATACTGGAAAAAAGGCTAGCATAATTGGCATTGGCACGACCTCTCTACCGCACTCAAATTTAACACTCAAAGATATTTTAAGTGTACCTTCTGCTACTAAAAGGTTGTTGAGTGTTCATAAATTAATTAAGGATAATCCAATGGTAGTTGCCTTCACTAATGATGCTTGTGTGGTGAACGACAAGAGGATAGGGCAATATGTAGCACAAGGGAGGTCAATCCAAGGTCTCTATCCGATGGATGATTGGTTGCAGAAGAAGAAACAAGGGCATGCTCAAGCAAACACAGCAACTGTGACAGCAAAGCAATAACAAGACTTCAGGACTTGGCATTATAAACTAGGACACCCCAGTAATAGAGTTCTACAGAATATATTGCTTAATTACAACGTTGATATGGATTCCCGTAACTTCTTCTGTGAAGCATGTCAATTTGAAAAATCTAAGTTATTGCCGTTTCCTCAATCTATGTCTCATGCTACTTCACCTCCTGAATTTGTTCACACCGATTTATGGGGACCATCACCAGTACATTCCGTAGGTGGTTTTCAGTTTTACGTACATTTTATAGATGATTTCAGACGCTATACCTGGATTTATCCATTAAAACACAAGGGAGAAGCAGTCAATGCCTTCAACCTCTTTCGTGTGCAGATTGAGAACAAACTCAATACTAAAATCAAGACTATTTAATGTGATAATGGAGCTGAATATAAACCATTTATTCTGATTACTCAAGCAAATGGAATAGAGATGCACTATATATTTCCATACACTTCTGAACATAATGGTAGAGCTGAACGGAAGCACAGGCACATAGTGGAAATGGGTTTAACTTTGCTAGCATAAGCACATCTACCTCTTACCTACTGGTTGAGGCTTTTCAAACAGCAATATACCTTATAAACCGACTCCCTACCCCTGTGCTCAAAAACTTGACTCCTTTATTTCGACTCTTCAATGAGAAACTTGACTATCAAACTCTCCAACCTTTTGGATGTGCATGTTACCCCTGCCTTAAACCATATAACACACATAAATTTCAATATCACAGTCAGAAGTGTGCATATTTAGGTCCGGCATCTCAACATAAAGGCTTTAAATGTTTAAGCTCAACGGGCAAAATATATGTCTCTCGTCATGTAGTATTTGACTCTTTGATTTTTCCTTGTAGTACAGGCTTCCTAAATAGAAGGGCACAAATACCTAGCAATGACAGTGCGGTTCCCATTCTAGTAACTTTGCCTGGTGCAGAATACTCCAAAAGGGCTGACCCAATGGTTATTCTTCAAACAGCTAGTGTAAGTTCATCAAGCCAAGCCACAAGTAGTACCGAATCGGAATCCGAAAGAAGGTCACCCAACTTAAGTCCACATGCTCTAAGTCCAAATGTTGCGCCAACAGCTGATGACATTGCTTTGGCTCAACAAACACATGAGTCTATTTCAAGTGAAACCAATGAACCAGATCTTCAAAACAGTAGTGCAACTCAAGAACCTGGATTACACCCCATGACTACTCGATCTCGAGCTGGTATATTTAAACCTAAAATTCCTTACGTTGGTCTTATTGAAAATAAAAACATTATCCAGTCCTCTTAAGCTTCTGAACCCAAAAGCATACCAGAAGCTCTTTCTCTCCCTCACTGGAAACAAGCTATGCTAAATGAATTTGACTCTCTAAAAAGAAACAAAACATGGGTTCTTATACCATATGATGGAACCCAGAAGCTTGTTAACTGCGAATGGGTTTTAAGACCAAGTTCAAAGCAGATGGATCTCTTCTTAAGAACAAAGCACAACTAGTAGTGAATGGTTATCAACAAGCTCCTGGCGTAGAATATGGAGAAACCTTCAGCCCTGTGGTTGAAGCTACAACTATTCGAATTGTGTTTACCATAGCTGTAACCTTCAACTGTGAAATAAAGCAATTAGATATGAACAATGAGGTTTCTCAACGATTACCTTCAAGAAAATGTCTATATGAAGCAGTCAGAAGGCTTCTGTGATCCACAACATCTGCATCATATATGTAAGCTTGTGAAAGAAATCTATGGAATCAAACAAGCACCCCGTGCTTGGTTTGATCGACTAAGACTCACTCTCCAAAAATGGGGTTTTCAAAATGTCAAAAGTGATATATCCTTGTTCTATCTTCGCACCGACAAACTTGTTGTGCTGGTTTTAGTCTACGTAGATGACATTTTGGTGACTGGTAATGACTCACACTATCTTGAAGTTTTTGTTCGTAAGTTTAACTCTAACTTTGTTTTGAAGAATTTGGGTCCTTTATATTATTTTCTGGGAGTTGAAGTTCAACGAGACAATACTGGCATCTACTTGAATCAAGGGAAATACACATTAGATGTACTGAAGCGCTTCAAAATGGCTAATTGTGTTGCTGTGTCAACTCTTATGGTAACCGAGCGAAAATCCTCTAGTCAAGATGGTCCTCTCATGTCTGATCCTTCTTTCTATCGCAAAGCAATAGGGTCTCTTTAATACCTCACCACAACCAGACCTGATATAGCCTTCTCGGTTAACAAATTGAGTCTGTTTATAACTCAACCCACTAAAACACATTTTCAGGGTGTAAAATGGATCTTTAGATATCTGAAAGGGACACATCAACTGAGCTTGCATATCAAATCAGTAAGGAGTTATCAACCGGTAGCATTTACAGATGCAGACTAGGCAACCAATGCAGATGACAAAAGATCTATAGCTGGAACTTGTATCTATTTATTAGATAATTTGATTTCCTTGGCTTCTTGCAACCAAAGAGTCATCTCCAGATCTAGTGCTGAGTCAGAATATAGAGCCTTGGCAGATAGTGTTGTTGAAATAAAATGGATTGTTTCGTTGTTAACAGAACATGGAATCAACCTCAAACAGTCATCGATGATGTGGTGTGACAATCTCAATGCAAAGGCTCTTGCATCTAACCCTGTACATCATGTTAGAAGTAAACATATAGAAATTGATATTCATTTCATCCGCGACATGATCTTGAGGAAAGAAGTTGATGTTCACCATATACCATCCTCACTTCAAGTTGCTGACTGTTTGACAAAGGCTTTAACTCACCCAAATTTTCTACGTAATAGAAACAAACTGAAACTATGTTTTTCACCGTCCAGTTTGAGAGGGAATATTAGAATATAATATAAATGTACGTTTATCATTAATATTGACAACTGTAAAGTTAAAATAAACCATACACGTGTATGGTTGATATTCTGCCCTGTACCAAATGTTGTTATTATAAGTGTATATATCATACCAAGCACGATTCACGAGGTGTGCAGATTGCAAAGCACTTACCTTTTTCTGTTATATTGTCTTTCTCTTTCTCGGTGAAAAGCATGTAGTTCAACCCGAACACCACCACTGACTACTTGTTTTAGCAGTGCTATGTAATGATTATCTTACAACAAATTGAAGAACTTTTGACATTAACATCCGATCTTTTATAGAAGCTTATAACATGTTATAGTTAGATTAAATAAGGAAGAGAAGACAGAAAAGAAGAAAAATAAAAGGAAAAGACAACACAGAAAGAGAGAGAGACATTTGTACTTTTCCTACCTATTATATATCAAAGCAATTTATTTATACATATTTACATTAACTTCCTTGCAATACCCACGTAACTTTGCATGAAACGTTTTATATCTCAACTTCCACGTTAACTTCTTTGCATGGTTTCAGACCTCAACAACTTCCACTTTTAACTTCGTTGCATGATAACTTCCTCGCATGGCTTCAGATCTCAACTTCCACATTAACTTCCTTGCACGGTTACTTCTATAAAGGACACTAAATTCTCATGTTTTTGGTTCTTCAAGCTAAGATCAAATGTCATGTCTCCATCTAAGTGTTATATCATGACATTACCCCGATCATCGAAGAAGACCTTGTCCTCTAAGTCAAAGTGAGGATAAAGTTTCTGGAAATGAGAGAAAGACATTCATGAAGAATCAACATGACCACCCCATGCAACGAGCAGGTCTGTGTGAAACCCAGCAACATAAAGTATCTGTCTCACGTCTACAATATCACAAGGATATCATAATCATCGAAAAAGGAACAACTTAATGTGTGGGTTCTCCAATGCACTTCTCTAACAAACAGACATGAAAAACATAATGAATGCAAGCTTCAGGGGTAATTGCAGTTTGTAAGCGACTGAACCTATTTGTTTTAAGATCTGGAAGGGGCCAAAATATCGAAGACCTAGCTTTTTTTACTGACACAATTGCACCGAATGTTGTTTATATGGTTAAAGTTTGACAAAGACCCTCTTTGATATTAAAAGAGACCTCAGTGCGTTGAGAATCAACAAAACGTTTGATACAGTCCTGAGAACGACTCAAATTAAACTTCAAACGCTTCAAAACTTCATCTCGGAGAGCAATTTGTTGCAGGACATCAACAAGAGTGAAATCAAATGGAGCAGCATGAACAATGGTTGGAGGGTTGCGACCGTAAATTATTTTGAACGGAGTCATGCCAATAGAAGTTCAAAAAGATGAGTTGTACCAAAACTCATCCCATGGCAGAAATTGGACCCATGACTTCGGGTATTCATAAACAAAGCATTGAAGAAACATCTCTATGCATTTATTAAGAGCTTCCGATTGGCCATTCATTTAAGGATGGTGTGAAGAACTCATGGACAAAGTAGCCTATAACTGAAAAAGATGTTGCCAAAAAGGCAATGGAAGCTGTGTAATAAAGCCCATTACAACACCATCCCAAATTTGAGAAGGAATCAACAACAGAATGAGTTACCCAGAGGGGTGAAATTGGGAAACCTTAGCTTGTTGACATAATTGGCACTGTCAGATATAAGAACGGATGTCATGTCTCATATTTTCCAAAAGAACATACCAGACATGCGAGTATGGGTGTGAAGAAAGCCAAAATGACCATCAATTGGGGAAGAATGGAACTCCTATAAACTTTTGGAAATAATATCCTTGGATTGATGAGGAATAACCATACGACCATCATGGACAAAGTAATATGGCTTGGAAGAAGGATTGTCATGGAAGTCATCAATCTTCATAGAAGACCATACGTGTAAGACCTTATTAGAGAAATGGAATATGTATTTGTTTTATTGTCTTATATACACTTGATGTACATTCAAGAATTACAACAAAAATAGGAATAATAATGTTATTTGTTACATATGAGTATCAGCCAGTTTTTGTGTGTTTGTTTTGTAATAGAAGTATCTAACAGCTAGAAATGAATTATGTGCCCTTGATGTGTTCTTCATTTTACAACCCCACTCAAACTAAACTGAGGGCTTGAAACTAGGTTTAGTTTGAGAGTAAGAGATTAAATTGTGTGGAAGTGAGTTGTTTTGTGAGGATGTCGACAATCTGCTCTATGGTACTCACATATTTGATCTCCAAATACCCAGCTTTGATCTTATAGTTCACCATTCAAAAATGTATTGTTAATGTCAACTTGTTGTATATCCCAATGATGGGAAATAGCAAGTGACATAATGACTTTAATTTTTGAGGCTTTAATAACTATACGAAAGGTCTCCGAAAAATCAACACTAGGTGTTTGATTGAACCCTTTGGAAATAAAACGAGTTTTATAGTTAGAAATGGTTCCATCAGCATTGTATTTAATTCGGAACATCCATTTGGTACCAAGAATGTGCATAGTGGGTTCATATGGAACAAATGTCCAAGTATTGTTTTGATGTAAAGCATAAAGTTCAGCTTGCATAGCTTGAAACTATATAGGGTCATTTAAGGCTTTTGAAACAGTTGTAGGCTTAGTATGTGGGGTAGAGGCAAGAGTGGTAGAATAGATTTTAGGTTTAAAGATACCACTTTTGGAGTAAGTTTGCATAGGATGAGTGTTCTGTGGTAATGGTAAGATGTAATCATTGATTGCAGTGTTAGATGTGATAGTATGGGCTGGTAAGCAAGGAGTTGGAGAGCTTACCTGTCGATTAACAAAGGATTTTGATGATTTGGTGTTGGACCTCGATCTTTGAGTGAAAATAAGAAGTTTTCAAAAGTGGATGAGTTGATTGAAATTAAGTTGAAGATCATGAAATAAAGAAAGAAAGAGTGAAAAATATGAAAAATTGTGTAATAGTTGACTTTTTAGCCTTAGAAGGTTGACTTTTGATTGAGGCAAAATTAGAGAAAATGATCTACATGAAACTTGTAGATTATGTCAAGAGCTTTCTGTAGACATAAA
This sequence comes from Erythroxylum novogranatense, assembly GCA_029891385.1. Taxonomy (NCBI): domain Eukaryota; kingdom Viridiplantae; phylum Streptophyta; class Magnoliopsida; order Malpighiales; family Erythroxylaceae; genus Erythroxylum; species Erythroxylum novogranatense. The sequence goes on along the minus strand of CM057225.1, from coordinate 107,676,868 downwards.
GTTTGATATTTTTCGATATCGGAAGTGAGAGTTATGCTCAGTCAAAGTTCGATTAGAGTTTCTTGAAGAAAAAGTTGACTTTTTGAGTTAGGCAAAATTCGAGAAAATTATCAACATGAAAATTGTAGCCTCTGTCGAGAGCTTTTTGTGGACATAAAGTTTGCAATATTTCGATATCGGGAGTGAAAGTTATGATCAGTCAAAGTTTATGTTTAATTGGGTTTGACTTTTATTATTATTGTTGAAACTTTGACTGAGAAATTAACCTAGTTAGAGGTTATTTTAGCCTTGATGTTCTTCATGAAAAGTGAAGGGTTTGTTTTGATCTTTAATTCGATATAAAGTATGCAATTTTTCGATCTCGGAATGATAAGTTATGATTTTTACAAGTTTGTATAGAGGATAGTATCTTTGACAGAAAAATGGACTTCCGTAGGAGTCGAATTGAGTTTTATGTCCTTCGTGAAAGATTTAGAGCTTCCCTCAAGCTTTCTATAAAGACTAAGTTTGTCAAAATTGGAGTTCGGGATTGAGAATTATAAATTTTGGAAGTTTAGATGGAAAAAAAAAGAGAGGAAAATGATTTATTCCCGTGACTAGGGCGACGCGTATCACCATAGCGATGGCGAGCGTCCAGCCGCCGTCGCTACGGCGACGCATATCGCCATAGCGATGGCGAACGTCCAGCCGTCGTCGCTACGACGACGCTCATCGCCATAGCGATGGCGAGCATTCGGCTCGCGTCGCTAGGGCGACGCCGTCGCCAGGGCGACCGCGTCTTCGCCTCGCCCAAGCAGGCGTTTACGCTTGAACGGCCGTTTTGTTTCTCCAATACGGGGCCGTTTTGATTCCTTTGTTAGTTTCCTTTCACAAATTCGACCTTGGTTCACTATTTTGCTTATATCTTTTCCGTCCGACATCCGATTGAGTCGATTCTTGCGGCGTTGGATTCCTAAGACAATGACCTACATCCTCATAGAAATTTGCGAATTTTTGAGATTAAATTAATAGTAATTAATTTAATCAAAGTGAGTCGGGAAATTTTCCGAGCATAGTTCAGTGTTCTCTGAAATTTGGGATCTGTAGAGATCCGATTGAAGCGATTCTTGAGGAGAAATAAAGATAAGACAAAGGGCTACAAATCATATGAAGACATGAAATGTCAATTTTGCCCCTAAGACCCTCAAATTATGGATGGAAGTCCAAATTCGTATGCAGTTTTTGGATTTGGAACACCTAGGAGTGTTTTGAGCATAACTTTTGATCTGGGAATCGAAATGAGGCGATTCTTGTTTTGAATTAAACTAGAGACATAAGGCTACAATTGTTATGAAGACATCGAGTTTCAATTCTGGGATTAAGAATGTGAACTTTTGGACGGCAATAATCGTACATGAAAAATGTGTTAGAATATGGATATTCCCGAACTGTTTTGTGCATAACTATTGATATAGTGATCGGAATTGAGCGCGGTCAGTGGCGTTGGATTCGTATGATTGAGAGGAACATTTCTCGAGAAGAAAGTTTTGACAAATTTCTTCAAATTGATAGTGCGAATCAGACCCGCAAGTAAGTATGAATTAAAGTAAGTTTTAAGGGCAATATGGTCATTTATCTACAAATTAAATGACATGGCACCTTGTAAGATGAGTTGTCGTGTAGAAAGGTCTAGAAAAGGTAAGAAGAGAAACTAAAAGAGTAGAGATCATTTTTTTTTTTAAAGGAAAGAAGAAGAATGGAGAAAGAAATTTCGGTTGGGAGAAAGATGGGAGAGGAAGGTAAGTTTGATTTTTTCTACTTGATTCTTCAAGCTTTTGGGACTTTCCCAAGAAGGAAAAGAATGGAGAATAATGAGAGCTTCCTAAGGAATCAAGAAAATTTGAATTTGGAGGAGAAATGAGGTAAGAGAAAATTTTCAAGTTTGAGATTTTGTTGAATTTTTGATTGAGAAATATAGATAATGTTATGGGTTTGTGATGTATGAAGTTGATTTTGAAATATATGCTTTAGGTTGGGTTTAATTTTGGATGGAAAATTAATTAAGGTTTAGGCTTAATTTTATGATTAAGAATTTTGTGATATTTTGGTGTAGAATTATAGCTAGTGATATGGGTTAGTGAGATATGAATTCAATTTTGAAGAACTTGTGAATTATGGTATTGAATTTAGATAAATTGGGTTAGGCCAATTTTGGAATTTGGGGATTTTTGAAATTGGTGGTGTAGATATTTTGGAATTAATGTGAATTGACGAATTGTGAAGTTAGTTTTGAAAATTAAGTTATTTATGAGATTGAATTTGAGTGTATTCGTTTAGGTCGAATTTTTGAAATTGGAGATTTTAGAAATTCTGATTTTGGAAAGCTTTGAAGTATGATGTTTATGAATTTCCGATAGTTAATTTTGGGAATTTCGCAATTTATGATGTGAAATTTGGATTTTATGGCCTAGGTCAATTTTAATTGAAAGAAGGAAAGAAGCAAGGATCCAATTGGAGCTTGGAACAAGTTCCTGGTATCGATTCGAGGTGGGTAGTATATTTATTTATTGAATTTTAAGCTAAGCATATGGATTTGAAAAATTCAAGAAGCAAATTTTGAGAAACAAATGTTTAGAAAAATGTTTGAGAAATATAGTTTTGATTGAGTAAATGAAATGTTTTCGGAAGGTTTTAAGAAAAAAAACAAGATCTATGAAAATCATGTTTTTGAATTATCTGAACAATTTGTACAATGTGCCTTGTAATAGAATCAATTTGATTTATGATTTAAAGAAATTGTGCATACTTTGTTATGAATTTGCTTGATATGTGATTTAATTGATGATGTTAAATGCATTTATGTGAATATGCGAAAATGTCATTTGTGATACGATATGATATGAAAATTTTAGAAAATCAAGATTTTTGAAAAATGCCTTCGGGCAATTTGAATTCTCTTTCCGCTTATGTGTTATGTGGGTTTGGTAGGTCCCTTGTGAGTCATTATTGTCTCTATTTATATAGCCTTCACTGCTGCCGCTAGTGTACGGAGTCGATTCGGACTCCTTCACGGCTCTGATGGACCGCTTTGCGAAAAAAGTGTAGTGCGTTACATTCACGGTACCGCAGGACCGCTATCTTGAGAATGTGCGATCACGTTCTGTTTGGACCAAACCAAGCCATTTGATATGTTTTATATGTTTGATTTGTGAACTTGATGATTTGTAATGTTATGTGTCTACATTCATGTTTATGAAACATTTAAGAAAATGAGTTATGAAAAGGGTTTGAGAATTAAAAAAAATTTTGAAAAGTTTGAAAATGAGTTTTTGGAGAAAATCTTAAATGGGAAATGTTTGAAAAGTTTGAAAAATAAAAGATTTTTCCGCTTATTGTTTAGTTTATAAATATATTATCCACGAGCTTCCGAGCTCACCCCCCTTTCATCCCCATCTCCAGGTTTCGAGCAGGAGATCGGATGAAAGAATGTGAAGACGTCAATTTCGACATTTGAATACGTTAGCTTTAGAGTAATTTGGATCTTGAGTATGAAAATGTTTATGACTTTAGATAAGTTTGGGAAAATTGTGTTTGTGTATAAAGTTGAGAATTGTGAATGATTGTGAAATTTGTATATGAAGTTATGGATAATTTGGGAATATATATGTATGATTGATTTGGGAATTTGATTGATTTATGAGTTTGGTATTGAATTGAGAATTATGGAAGTATTAGATTTAGGTTTGCGTTTTGCTGATGTTTGGGTTCCAGACGGGAGAGTCCGATGATTCTGAGATCTGTTTGGCATTTAGAAGTGTATTTCTTTACCCTTGCAGGTTTGGGTTAGGATAAAGGCAGTCGTTATGCTGCCGAAATTTTGATAAAAATTAGTATGAATATGATTTTTGGGATTTATACCAATGTGTAAGAATATGGTTAAGTTTTGAGATTTCGCATGAGAAAGAATTTCCAAGGAAAAAGGATATAAGATTTCTTTGTATGAGTTTGATAAATGGGTATAAGAAGAAAAAAAAATTATACTGGATTTTCGCATCGGATTAGTCTAAGGAATTCCAACGCAATTATGTTCATTCGATCGTTTGCTTTGATTTTTGTGCTCGGTTGTCGGATCTGTTCTACTTGATTTCGTTTCGCTTTGAAGTCTATTCGTTAGGTTCTATACGACTTCGATTTGTTTTGTTACGAATTGATTCCGAATTCGACTTTCGAAATCTGTTCGTTTAATTCGTTTTCGCTATTGGCTTCCGCATTTTGTTTTCGATCCGAAATTTTCATTTCCATTCGATTCCGCTTCCTTCGTTCGGTTGGGATCCGGTTCCCGGATCAGGTCCCAATATTTATGGTATCAGAGCCCAGTAATAGGATCTTACTTGGGCGTATGAGTATGAGTAAGAATTTGAGAAGAGTTTGTAAAGATAAGAGTGAATTTATGAGAATGTGCTGAGTGATCATTTGATTTTGATGAAAGAAGTATGATTGTCTTTAGGAATTTCAAAATTGATGTGCATGACTATTTGGCGCTCAAATTCAGTGATTGGTTTGATTTGGGTGATCTGAATCTGAGTGATTAGAAACATGTGTTTGTGGAACTTAAGATTTGAATTTTGTGATGAATTGGGAGAAATTGATATAGACTATACTTCCGTAAGATGAAAGGATGACGAGTTGCTAAATGAGCATTGAATCATATTAGGATTCTTTAAAGAATGGACCATTGATTTGTGTCCATATCTGAAGAAATAATGAGTTATAGATATAGTAAGTTAATATGATATGAGTGGTATGAGATACATATATGATGAGAAAATTAGATAAGAGAAAGTGATGTGATTATGAGTTTTGGAAAGAAATTAGTAAGACAGTGTTTGATGATTTTTGTTTAAAAAGAAATTTATGCAAGAATGAGTTACTTGGAGTGTAAGTAAGTGTGAATTTCGAGGACGAAATTCTTTTAAGAGGGGGAGAAATGTTGGACCCCGATCTTTGAGTGAAAATAAGAAGTTTTCAAAAGTAGATGAGTTGATTGAAATTAAGTTGAAGATCATGAAATAAAGAAAGAAAGAGTGAAAAATATGAAAAATTGTGTAATAGTTGACTTTTTGGCCTTAGAATGTTGACTTTTGATTGAGGCAAAATGAGAGAAAATGATCTACATGAAACTTGTAGATTATGTCAAGAGCTTTCTGTAGACATAAAGTTTGATATTTTTCGATATCGGAAGTGAGAGTTATGCTCAGTCAAAGTTCGATTAGAGTTTCTTGAAGAAAAAGTTGACTTTTTGAGTTAGGCAAAATCTGAGAAAATTATCAACATGAAAATTGTAGCCTCTGTTGAGAGCTTTTTGTGGACATAAAGTTTGCAATATTTCGATATCGGGAGTGAAAGTTATGATCAGTCAAAGTTTATGTTTAATTGGGTTTGACTTTTATTATTATTGTTGAAACTTTGACTGAGAAATTAACCTAGTTAGAGGTTATTTTAGCCTTGATGTTCTTCATGAAAAGTGAAGGGTTTGTTTTGATCTTTAATTCGATATAAAGTATGCAATTTTTCGATCTCGGAATGATAAGTTATGATTTTTACAAGTTTGTATAGAGGATAGTATCTTTGACAAAAAAATGGACTTCCGTAGGAGTCGAATTGAGTTTTATGTCCTTCGTGAAAGATTTAGAGCTTCCCTCAAGCTTTCTATAGAGACTAAGTTTGTCAAAATTGGAGTTCGGGATTGAGAATTATGAATTTTGGAAGTTTAGATGGAAAAAAAAAGAGAGGAAAATGATTTATTCCCGTGACTAGGGCGACGCGTATCGCCATTGCGATGGCGAGCGTCCAGCCGCCGTCGCTACGGCGACGCGTATCGCCATAGCGATGGCGAACGTCCAGCCGCCGTCGCTACGGCGACGTGCATCGCCATAGCGATGGCGAGCATTCGGCTCGTCGTAAGCTAGAAGCGGACGCGCCGATGCGACCGCGTCTTCGCCTCGCCCAAACGCGGGCGTTTCTACTTGGAACGAAGCCGTTTTTGTTTCTCCAATACGGCGCCGTTTTAATTCATTTGTTAGTTTCCTTTCACAAATTTGACCTTTGTTCACTATTTTGCTTATATCTTTTCCGTCCGACATCTGATTGAGTCGATTCTTGCGGCATTGGATTCCTAAGACAATGACCTACATCCTCATAGAAATTTGTGAATTTTTGAGATTAAATTAATAGTAATTAATTTAATCAAAATGAGTCTGGAAATTTTCCGAGCATAGTTCAGTGTTTTGTGAAATTCGGGATCTGTAGAGATCCGATTGAAGCGATTCTTGAGGCGAAATAAAGATAAGACAAAGGGCTACAAATCATATAGAGACATGAAATGTCAATTGTGCCCCTACGACCCTCAAATTATGGATGGAAGTCCAAATTCGAATGCAGTTTTTGGATTTTGAACACCTAGGAGTTTTTTGAGCATAACTTTTGATCTGGGAATCGAAATGAGGCGATTCTTGTTTTGAATTAAACTAGAGACATAAGGCTACAATTGTTATGAAGACATCGAGTTTCAATTCTGGGATTAAGAATGTGAACTTTTGGACGGAAATAATCGTACATGGAAAATGTGTTAGAATATGGATATTCCCGAACTGTTTTGCGCATAACTATTGATGTAGTGATTGGAATTGAGCGAGGTCAGTGGCGTTGGATTCGTATGATTGAGAGGAACATTTCTCAAGAAGAAAGTTTTGACAAATTCCTTCAAATTGATAGTGCGAATCAGACCCGCAAGTAAGTATGAATTAAAGTAAGTTTTAAGGGCAATATGGTCATTTATCTACAAATTAAATGACATGGCACCTTGTAAGATGAGTTGTCGTGTAGAAAGGTCTAGAAAAGGTAAGAAGAGAAACTAAAAGAGTAGAGATCGTTTTTTTTTTTTTAAAGGAAAGAAGAAGAATGGAGAAAGAAATTTCGGTTGGGAGAAAGATGGGAGAGGAAGGTAAGTTTGATTTTTTCTACTTGATTCTTCAAGCTTTTGGGACTTTCCCAAGAAGGAAAAGAATGGAGAATAATGAGAGCTTCCTAAGGAATCAAGAAAATTTGAATTTGGAGGAGAAATGAGGTAAGAGAAAATTTTCAAGTTTGAGATTTTGTTGAATTTTTGATTGAGAAATATAGATAATGTTATGGGTTTGTGATGTATGAAGTTGATTTTGAAATATATGCTTTAGGTTGGGTTTAATTTTGGATGGAAAATTGATTAAGGTTTAGGCTTAATTTTATGATGAAGAATTTTGTGATATTTTGGTGTAGAATTATAGCTAGTGATATGGGTTAGTGAGATATGAATTCAATTTTGAAGAACTTGTGAATTATGGTATTGAATTTAGATAAATTGGGTTAGGCCAATTTTGGTAATTGGGGATTTTTGAAATTGGTGGTGTAGATATTTTGGAATTAATGTGAATTGATGAATTGTGAAGTTAGTTTTGAAAATTAAGTTATTTATGAGATTGAATTTGAGTGTATTGGTTTAGGTCGAATTTTTGAAATTGGGGATTTTAGAAATTCTGATTTTGGAAAGCTTGGAAGTATGATGTTTATGAATTTTCGATAGTTAATTTTGAGAATTTCGCAATTTATGATGTGAAATTTGGATTTTATGGCCTAGGTCAATTTTAATTGAAAGAAGGAAAGAAGCAAGGATCCAATTGGAGCTTGGAACAAGTTCCTAGTATCGATTCGAGGTGGGTAGTATATTTATTTATTGAATTTTAAGCTAAGCATATGGATTTGAAATATAGCACCCACTTACCATAGGATATGTACTGGGACGCCTGTAGGTCATTCCGATACACACCCGATGATAAGAGTGCACTACGAACAAACTAACACTCAACATGGCATCCAAGTATCATAAAGCATTAACATGAAGTTTACTAAGTTTTGGAACCATAAAATTTTCATTTCATAACCTCAAGCAGTAAATTATACAACTGATAGTTTCTGTACATGTCTTCAAAAGAAAATCAAACAAAAAGCTAGCTAGGTCATCCCTCCAAAAAAATGCCAGCTGACCCACCTGCGTGCCATAACTTCTCTTGCCAACTCAATCTACACGGTAGGAAAAGTCCCTCCGGAGCTATGAGTCTACTATCTCGGTCCTGAAAAATAATTTGCAATTTTGAGTGAGTTTGCGAACTCAGTGAGGAACCATCATCGATGGTTCACCCAATTCATGCATATACACAGAATTCACATAGTTATAGCACTCAAACACATTCAGAAGTACCACATGATTATCAATCAAAAGAACCCAATTCAAATGCACATGAAATGTGTATGAGACGCTTTTCCAATTTAATTCATTGTTGTGACTGAGCGCCTGAAACTGTCCCTTAAAGGGCGCATTAATCGGTGAGCCATAGGCTCTAAATCACTGTAGACTCAAGGCCCAATCCCGTTGAGCTTAAAGCTCTCGTTGGTTGCTCTGGTCACAACTGCCAATTACTGATCATGCAATTATGTATGAATGTAAATATCCAAATCCACACCATAACCGATTCCTATTTAACATATTCACATATGTCTATCCCAAGTAGTCACATGAAAATCAATTCCAGCACTTCGATATCTCATTCCAAATATTTCAGACACCCATGGTCCGAAATCAATCAAAATCAAACACACATGTTCCCATCCATTATCTCCACATGGCATAATTGCGAGATATTAAACACATAAAAATTGAGAAACTATCTAGGTTACTCACCTAATAACTTTCGAGCTATTGCCGGGAAGTCTCTGTCAAGTCCGTGGATCTATGGTCCAACTGAGCCTCTATAGCAATTAAAATAGGCAAACATTACTAACTGTATAGTTAGAGTGACCAAATAATGCACATGGAATGATTAAAACGTGTATAATGCATGTTCATGGCATTCCCGGCCCTAATCCAAAATTTTCCTGTCATAAAAATTCCATCTAAATTTAGAAACTTATTGGCGTTGACGGTGCGCAATTCGGACCTCTATAAGTCCCCAATTAAACAAAACAGTAATTAAATGTTCCGTTACCCGGGGCTACGTCAATTTCCCGTCTAAAAATTCCCAATTTCTCACAAAATGAAATTCAATGTGTCACGAATCCGATGCCTCAAGAATCAGGTCAATCGGACGTCGGACGGAAAAGAAATTGACAAAAGAAACCATTAGGTCACTTAATGCCAAATAAAAATAAAAACAATAATAAATTCTACCTCTCTTCCTTCTCCTTTTCTTTTCCTATTGTCAATCTGAATTTCCAACAACCATAATTCTTAGCACACAATTTAGAAAAATACAAACTATACCTCATTGGAAAGCTTATGAAACCCTCTACAATTCTCAAGAAGACCATAAAAATCAATTCCACCCCTAAGGGTGTCAAAAATCCAATCAAAGATGCTGCCTAGTCTATACCTCTTAAAACAGAACAGCACATGGTAAATCTAGTAACTCTCATTCTGTTCAGTAAAAAATTGCACAATAAATATGCTCATCAAGATCACAATGTCATCTACAACTTTCATGAACAACCTAAAATCAAATTCCATTGCTAAACAAGTCAATTAATTCACTCAATGTTGCTGTCCCTGAAATCATTCAATTTGAGCAGTACACTTATAACAAGCATAACTCCCTGTACACAAGTCAGAAAAATCCAAACTTTATTTCCCTGAAAAGATAAATCTTCAAACTTAAATTCTTCCTGAAATAACCAAACTCCAATTCAGCCTCTCAAATATGTTATGCAAGTTTCTGACCTAATCAGCACATAACATCACAATGTAGGTTCAGCTTTTGAAATTCTATATCTCCACATCTGATTTCCAAAACATTATAAGCCATATATCATTTCCAAGATCAATTTATCATATAAAACTCTTCAGTAGACCCCTAAAACCAGTTCAGTTCAAAAAAATTACTAAAATTACTCCAAAACAGAATGTACACCACATTTGCTAATCCAGCTAGGTTTCACTCAATACATAACAACAGTCAATAGTTATCAGGCCATAACTCCTAATATACAACTCGAAAAATAGCAAGATCAGTGGAAATGGAAAGCTAACTCAATATTCTACAACTTTCATGAAGACCATTTTCCCAAATTTCATATCAATAAATTTATAAAAATCAGCAAAATAATCAGGTCATAGTGTCGGTTACTGTTCACAGGCAATAAAACAGTAACTTTCCATGTAAATTTTCGACCTTCTAACATTACAATTTCACAACACCTATTTCACACTAAATTGAAGCCAACATCCCAAAGTTTACTTGGGCACAAATCTCACCTCATTTGCTTACCTATACAATTAGTTATGATCAAAACATTCCAATAGGTCAAAACTCAATTTCCAGCTTTCATCAACAACCTAACTTCTATCACTTCTTACATCAATAACATATCACTAAGCATCCATTCCTACCTCTAATTAAACCCCAAAGTCATCACAACATACACTTCTACAATGACACAAAAATTGGCAGCACACACATATACACAATTCCCATACTTTGTTTCCATGTATTAAGAGCATCATAAACATCATTAAAACAAAGAACTTAAAAGAACCTTACCTATCAAGCTTCCAATCCTCACTTCTTCTCTTCAATTCTTTCCTATGCTTTCTAACTACTTCTACCAAGACCAAGCATGCATCACCTCATCATCTAACTTTGATGTAATAAGAGATAAGAGATATTTTGAATTTGTGGAGAAAGATGAACAAAAAAGAAGTAAAAATCGATGATGATGGAGAAGTTTAAAGAGAGGATTTAGTTTTAATGAAAAAGCAAGCAATATGTAGTGTTTTCCTTAGGTATTTCATTAGGTTAACGAGAGATGGTAAGGAAGCATTAAATGATGGTTTTGGTGGCTAAATTTGATTGGTCCACATATTGAAAGAAAAGTCAAAGTAATATTTCTTTAATCCGGATCAAAACTAACCCAATCAACTCAATTGACCCCAATTTCAATCCCAAAATAATATACCCAATATTACAGTGCCATTGGGTAGAAATTTTCGCTACCAAAAATCGTAGGTTTCAGCCACTTGGCGATTTTTCCGGTCTAGGAATTTTCTCCGGAAAAATCCAGAAAATTTTCTAAAAATCCCTTAAAATAGACAACAATTTATGGCGCACTCCAAATAATTTTTCAAACACCATTTTCTCATAAATTTCACAAAGAAACTCAATTTGAAACCTAAGCCGGAAAATGTCATGAATGCATGTATACTATGTACATGTGCAACCAGTCATTAATCATAGAGGCTATATGCTGTATGTTCATGCCGAGATATAATTTAATACCTCTAACCCGTCCCAATATACCAAAATACCCTTTCCTATAGGAGATGGGATGTTACATGAAAAATTCAAGAAGCAAAATTTGAGAAACAAATGTTTAGAAAAATGTTTGAGAAATATAGTTTTGATTGAGTAAATGAAATGCTTTCGGAAGGTTTTAAGAAAAAAACAAGATCTATGAAAATCATGTTTTTGAATTATCTGAACAATTTGTACAATGTGCCTTGTAATAGAATCAATTTGATTTATGATTTAAAGAAATTGTGCATACTTTGTTATGAATTTGCTTGATATGTGATTTAATTGATCTTTATTAAATGCATTTATGTGAATATCTTGAAAATGTCATTTGTGATACGATATGATATGAAAATTTAGAAAATCAAGATTTTGAAAAATGCCTTGAGCAATTTGAATTCTCTTTCCGCTTATGTGTTATGTGGGTTTGGTAGGTCCTTGTGAGTCGTCATTGTCTCTATTTGTATAGCCTTAGCCGGCTGCCCGCTAGTGTACGGAGCTCAATTTGGATTCCTTCAAGGCTACAATTGGACGCTTTGAAAAGTGTAATGCGTTCTGATTCACATTTTGCAGGACCGTTATCGCGGAATGTGCAATACATTATGTTTGGACCAAACCAAGCCATTTGATATGTTTTATATGTTTGATTTGTGAACTTGATGATTTGTAATGTTATGTGTCTGCATTCATGTTTATGAAACATTTAAGAAAATGAGTTATGAAAAGGGTTTGAGAATTAAAAAAAAAAATTGAAAAGTTTGAAAATGAGTTTTTGGAAAAAATCTTAAATGGGAAATGTTTGAAAAGTTTGAAAAATAAAAGATTTTTCCGCTTATTGTTCAGTTTATAAATATATTATCCACGAGCTTCCGAGCTCACCCCCCCTTTTATCCTCATCTCCAGGTTTCGAGCAGGAGATCGGATGAAAGAATGTGAAGACGTCAGTTTCAACATTTGAATACGTTAGCTTTAGAGTAATTTGGATCTTGAGTATGAAAATGTTTATGACTTTAGATAAGTTTGGGAAAAATGTGTTTGTGTATAAAGTTGAGAATTGTGAATGATTGTGAAATTTGTATATGAAGTTATGGATAATTTGGGAATATATATGTATGATTGATTTGGGAATTTGATTGATTTATGAGTTTGGTATTGAATTGAGAATTATGGAAGTATTAGATTTAGGTTTGCGTTTTGCTGGTGTTTGGGTTCCGGACGGGAGAGTCCGATGATTACGAGATCTGTTTGGCATTTAGAAGTGTATTTCTTTACCCTTGCAGTTTGGGTTAGGATAAAGGCGTACCGTTATCTTTGCGAAATTTCGATAAAATTAGTATGAATATGATTTTGGGATTTATACCAATGTGTAAGAATATGGTTAAGTTTTGAGATTTCGCGTGAGAAAGAATTTCCAAGGAAAAAGGATATAAGATTTCTTTGTATGAGTTTGATAAAAGGGTATAAGAAGAAAAAAAAATTATATCGGATTTTCGCATCGGATTAGTCTAAGGAATTCCAACGCAATTATGTTCATTCGATCGTTTGCTTTGATTTTTGTGCTCGATTGTCGGATCTGTTCTACTTGATTTCGTTTCGCTTTGAAGTCTATTCGTTAGGTTCTATACGACTTCGATTTGTTTTGTTACGAATTGATTCCGAATTCGACTTTCGAAATCTGTTCGTTTAATTCGTTTTCGCTATTGGCTTCCGCATTTTGTTTTCGATCCGAAATTTCCGTTTCTATTCGATTCCGCTTCCTTCGTTCGGTTGGGATCCGGTTCCCGGATCGGGTCCCAACATTTAGAGTGTACTATTGTTGAGGAGTGATCCCAGATTGGCTTTGGATAGAATGAGGTTGAAGATAAAGTGGACATAGGAAGACTTGCTGAAGCTGCATTTTATTTTTTTTTTGAGGTGAAGGAAAAAGTTGAGGAAATGGAAAATCTTCTTCATTGAATTCTACATGACAAGATATGAAAATTGTACCTTGATTGTTTAGGCATTTATAGCCTTTGTGCATTGAACTATATCTAAGAACAACACATTTTATGGTGTGGAAATCAAATTTATGATGAGAATAGTATCTAAGATAAGGAAAACAAATGTAGCCAAAGGTTTTGAAGTAGAGATAATTTGGTGGTTTGTTGTACAGCTTCTCAAATAGTGAGATGTTGTTGAGTCTTAGACATTTAAGATTATTAATGAGAAATGTAGCTGTAGAAAAAGGTTCAAGCTAGTCGATAAGAGGCATATGAGCATAGGATAAGAGAGCTAGGCCTGTTTCGGTGATATGTCAATGTTTTCTTTCGAAAATACCATTTTGTTGGTGAGTATAAGGACAACTCAAACATGGTTGTATCCCATGTTGTGTAAGGTAAGTTAATAGGGCTTTAAATTCCCCTCCTATGTTAGTGTGAAAGGCGTTGATTTTTCTATTTAACTAAAGTTCAATATTGGTTTTGAATTTAATGAAAATAGATAGTGTGTTTGATTTTAGCTTCAGGGGATAAAACCATGTAAACCTAATGCAAGCATCAACAAAATTGAGATAATATTTGTGTCCTTTTATTGAGAGATATGGAAATGGTCCCCAAACATCAGAATAAATGATATTTAATGGATTTTGGGTTGTGATGTCATGTGTTTGAAATGGTAACTCATGCAATTTTCCTTGTTTACACGCATCATAAAAGGATAAATTGTTTAGGTTTATGTTGAACTTCATTGAACTCAGAATTTTTTTCAATATTTTGTTAGAAGGACGTCCTAGTTTGGCATGTCAAATATTTGCATTCTTTTGTATTAAATTTGCCTCACAATGACTTTTGTTTGAAGAAAGGAAATCTGTGTAATGTGGAGAATCGAAAACATTAGAACTAGGAGCAAAATGTGATTGTTTGACTGGCCTAATTTGGTTTTGTGGCTTAGTGGCTTCAAGACTACATAAGCCATGCCGAAGCACTCCTTTGAGCAGAACCTTCCCTATTGCCTTGTCCTTAAACAAACAATTAACATCAGTTAACTCAATAGTAATATTGTTATCTTTGGTGAGTTTAGATATGCTCAATAGGTTTTTGGTTATGTTTGGAACATGTAGAATTTGTTTCAATGCAAGAGATGTGTGTATGTTTTCTTGGAAGTGAATATGAGATAAACCCACATTAGCAATAGTAAGAGAAGTACCATTTCCAACAGTAAGTTGATCTTTTCCACCATATTCTAAACTGATTGAAAGGTTGTTGAGGTCACTTATTACATAATTTGTAACGCCACTATCTACAAACCATGTATTGTCACTAAGTGTTTTAAAACAGGGATTACCTTGTTGATTTAAGGCCAAATAAGATTGAAGATATCCTTGTGGATTGTTTTGTGTAGATTTTCCATTGTTGTTAGATCTCCATGGTTGGTTAGTGCTTCCTTGCCACGATATGTTAAACCTTTTATGAAATTTGAGTGCCTCATGCCTGGGTTTGTGGCATAGCTGACAAAATATTCGATTTCCATTCCATCTGCGTTCTCTTCCATGAACTCCTATGCCTTTAAAGCTACTCCTTCCACTTGATAATTACGGTATTTATTATTATTGTTAAAATTTACATAGTTCGCAACAAGTGATGAGATGTCTACCTCGGTAATTGTATTCAATTGTTCTATTCTTGTTTCATGCATCATGCGAGAGTATTGTACTTCTTGTAGAGTTGAGGTTTTCATGAAGTGTGTTAAATAAACCACAACATGATCATATTCATGACCAAGACCATTGAGAGCACTTAATATTAATCCATATTCTATGATGGCATGTCCTGCAACTTAAAGTGTGTCTCCCATAATTTTAATTTTTTGCATGTATTCAAATATAGTGTGTAATCCCTTTTTAATTGTTGAGAGTTGATGTTTAAACTGCAAGACTCTAACCATGGATGTTTGAGCATAAAGATTTTTTAGGATTTACCATGCTTAGTGGGAGGAGTTGGAATGATTTACCTGACCAATCACTTCTTCTCCAATGGTTGAGAGCAACCAATATAGTAGTAACTAATCTGTTTTGTGCCGAGTTTTGTAGTCTGTGTGGTTAGTGGCTTGATCTGCATCTACACTGAAAATTTGAGGAGGAGGTGCAGTGGTGATGAAGTGTTCAAGTTCAAGGGCTCTTATGGCTGTAAGTACTTGTGCTCACCAGTTGATGAAATTCTGCCTGTTAAGCTTAATGGAAAGGTTGAAGTTCAAGGTTTTGCTAAAATGGGAAAATCAAGAGAAGGAGTGAAAGGCTATGGGACATTATGGCTAATAGCTAATGAGCTAGAGTTGGGATCCATGACGTTGATTAGGAAAGCTCTAATACCATGTAAGAACTTATTAGAGGAATGGAATATGTATATGTTTTATTGTCTCACATACTGGTTATATACACTTGATGTACATTCGAGAATTACAATAGAAAGAGGAATAATATTGATATTTGTTACAGATGAGTATTAGTCAGTTGTTGTGCATCTGTTGTAATAGAACTGTCTAACAGCTGGAAATGGAAAAGACTTGTGTGTCCTTGATTTGTTCTTCATTTTACAGTACAGCCACATCAATATCATCAAGAAACCCAGAGTGAGGTGTAGAAATAGCCAAAAAACAAGAATGAGGTAAAGCATTAACAACTTGATCTTGTTTACTTGGTTTATATTTAATGGAATATTGATATTCCATAAGTTTTGGAAGCCATTTTTGTTGTTCCGACGTCTGAACTACTTGATCTGTGAGATGTTTGAGGCTCTTTTGATTTGTTTAGATGATAAACTGATGACCTATCAAGTAATGACGAAACTTGGAGACAACTTCTGTGATTGTATAAAGTTCCTTTGCATAAGCCGACTAGGTTTTCATTCTATAAGATAATTGTTCAAAAAAATATGCATTGGGGTGATCTTGTTGGCTTGAAATTGCATCGATTCCACGTCCATAGGAATTAGTTTCAATGATAAATGATAAGAAAAAATTAAGTCAAGGCAAAACTTTGTTTGGGCATCAGTTGACCACTAAAACTTATCTTTATGTACTAACTGACTAAGAGGAAAAACAATGGTGGCATACTGCTGTATAAATGATGATAATATTAGGTTAAGCCAAGAAATCCTTTGAGTTATGAAACAGTCAAAGGAACAGGCCAATTCATAACAACTTGAACTTTATACACATCCATTTCGACACATGCATTGGAAACTATATGACCCAAATATTCGATTCGAGTTTACCCAAAGGAACATTTGGAAAGTTTTGGAAAAAAATTAATGTTCTAATAATTGTTCTAACACAATAGCTAATTGTTCAAGATGAGAAGTCCATGATGGACTATAGACAAGTATGTCATAAAAAAAGAGAGCATAAGCTGTCTCAAAAATGGGTGAAGTATATTGTTCATAAGAGCTTGAAAAGTGGCAGGAGCATTTGTGAGTTCGAATGGCATAACTAACCATTCATAGTGCCCATAATGTGTCTGGAATGTTGTCTTCTCAAGATCTTTAGGACGAACTCAAACTTGATGATAACTAGCACGTAATTATAGTTTACAGTAAACTGAAGAGCCATACAACTCATCTAATAGTTCATCAACGGTAGGCATTGGAAAGGAATCCTTCATAGACACTGCATTTAAAGCCTTGTAATCTACGCAAAACCACTAAGTTCCATCTTTCTTTTTAACTAAGAGGACCAGTGTTGAGAATGGACTTTTACTAGGTTGAATAATTCTATTCCGAAGCATCTTATTCACCAATCTTTCTATTTCTACTTTTTGGTTATAAGCATACCGATAAGGCCAAACCTTGACTAGTGCAATTCCTTGCTCTAATTGAATGGTATAATCATGTCCACGGGATGGACAAAGACCATAAGGAATGGAGAAAATATTTAGATACTCAAGTAATATAGCGGCCATGTCATCCAATATATCGGATGGAATGGAAATCCCATCTTGAGAGATAACGTCCACAAGGATTACCTATAATATATACAATTCGGATACAGCATGTGTGGCCTGCAACCGCGTAACTTGGTGAAACATAAGAGTAGTTGGAGTGGATGACATGTGACCTTGTAAAATAATAAATTTACCATTAAGGAAAATTTTGATAGTGAAAGAACTGTAGTCTACAATATGGGGATCCAATGTGGCAAGTCAAGATGCTTTGAGAACAATATCTGAGCTAGTAATTGGTAGTACATACATAGGGAACACAATCTGGTGGCCTTGAATAAAGACTGGAAGAGCACAAATGATTCCTTGGCTTTCTAAGTAATACCTATTAACAACAAGAACTCAAAATGTAGGGGCTGGTTCAATTGGTAACTTTAAATGGCAGGCAAGATGAGGAGTGATAAAATTATCAAAAGTTCCACCATCCAACAAAACTTGCATATTTGTGCCATCAATAGAGCCATTAAAATGAATAATGGCAACTCCCGTTGAACCCTAATAGGTATGGAATGAAAGATGAGGAATAAGAGTAATAGCAATGTCTTGAGATTCCTGTGGATTTGTAGGTTCTTCGGATGTCAGAGATTCTTTATGTCAATATCTGTGATCAACATAAAATGGTGATTAGGACATTTGTGGTTTTGAAAAAAACTTCTCATTACAATTATAACATAGTCCCTTTTCATGCCTAATTTGCATCTCTGTCGATGAGATTCTCTTAATGGAAGGTAACGATTTAAAAGATGGTGTAGGAAGTAATGGGGCGGTATTATGTTTGGTCACTGTGACTGTAGCCAACGATCCCACTAAAGGAGACTTTGAAACTGACATTATAACCCTGTGTTTGGTTCCTATCCCCGTTAGTGGGGACAGGGACGGGGATAGAAAAATCCTATCTCCAGAGACGTTTGATTCCTGTCCCACAAGTTTTGTCCACCATCCCTGGTAGACAGGGACAAGGATTTCTGTCCCTCCCAAAAAGAATGGACAGGGACACGTTGTCCCTGTCTCCCGCACATACCACAACCTTTTTTTACATTGCTGTCCAACTCCTTCAGCCTAATCTTCCCCGACTCCTTGTTGCTGTCTTCGTCCCCGACTCCTCCTCGTCATTGTCACGGATCGAGACCACCACAACATCCTTTGCCCTCACGATTACAGTCTCCAGCCTTCCCTCTGGCACGCTGCCCTTCTTCCCCAAGACGTTCGTCTCTCCAGTGTGAAGTAAGTATTTGATTGTATCGTGGAAAAATGTCGGTCTTCGTTGCTTGGCCGACACCCTGGTTGCCCAAACGTGCCGTACATCATCGTCTTCTTCTACACTCTCCTTCTTTTTTATGATTCATTTTTTTTGGTTGACCCGGTGATCCACTTTTTTGCCAGATCAAGCTACCCATGCCCACTGGGTTTTTTAATTGACTTTATGTGTTGGATTTGCTTTCTGGAAGAAGGGGTTTGGTTGGGAGGTTAATTTAGTTCGCAGTGTTTTGATGATGCATGATTGAATGTGGGGATTTGTATACGGATCTGTGTTGGGTTTTTGTTGTATGCAAAATTGGTAAGAATAATGTGTATGCATTGTGTCATTGTGGTTGGATAGCTGTTGAAAGTCCCTAACCAGTAACATTGGAAGTGTCGAAGAGGGTTAAATTGATATGGAAATTTTTGGATGAATGAATAAAAATGTTGCATGAATTTCAGTCAACTACTTGAACATGTTATCTGCCAGACTTCTTAGTGATATACGGTTCTGATTTATATACATGTTATTCATTCATTACTTCAACAGAAATGGTGTTTGAGCAATATCAGTCATTGAACAAGGTGTTTCTTACATATGGCTATTTGATTCTTAATAATTTAATAAGTGCATTGGTCACTTATCTGAAAGTGTTGTATTGGTTGATGCTTGCAAATGCAGAACACTTAACCTGTTTCTTTTGTTTCTGTGTAGGAATCATTGGTTGTTGTTTTTCGGTTAGAGGTTGCAATTATCTCCAAAGAGTTGCTGAACTTTCTGTTGAAAGGTATTTCATATATTATGAATTTAATCATCTGCTTGAATTGTAAATCAGATAAACCCTTGTATTATTGCCTCAACTAATGTGGTCCATCATGTTATAGGAGTAACAGCATGAACAATAGCTCAACAACCTATTTAAGCCTTTTAGTTGAGTAATATTGAAGGGGACATTTGAACATGAATGTATATAAATGGCTGAGAAATTGTGGCATGCTATCATTCAAGTACCAAAACATGTAATAAATAAAACTTGTGAGTTGTAATCGGTTCTGTTATTCGTTCATTACTATCAATATCAGTTTAGTTTGGCCAATTGAATTGTATCTTTGTGATTGAACTGATTCTATTACTAAGGGGATATCCAGCATTCTTTTTCTGATAGGTTTGGAAAATAATATCCTAGAAAATGTTAATCAAAACAAGTCAAAAGAAAAGATGGAGAAGATTAGAATTTGTGTCTAATCTGTATATGGTCTTTGATTGTTATTTCAAAACATCTTTCTCCTGAATGCACTAGATGTAGAGTTTCAGTGAACTCTTGCTATGCTACAGATGTTGTGTTTTCTTTCTTTTATTCTCTTTGATATCATATTCAACCATATGGTATTGTATGTGATTTAGTGCTTACAGAATTTGAACAAAAGAAACTATAGAATAACTAAACCATTTTCCTTATGGACTAAGAATCTTACTAAGCAAACCATTTTCCTTATCAAGTACAGTTTTGGTGTGTAAGTCCATGGGGAGGAATAATTTTCAGTAGACGAATCATTGAATTGAAATTACACCCATGGAATTGTTCCCAACAGAAAAATTATGCCTTTTTCTTATAGTTTTTACTGTCACCACCCTATTGGAAACATTCCATTTTCCTATTCTGTTCCACAAGAACAACACATAGGGCTTAAGAGTTTAAGTCTGTAAGTTTTGTATGTATTTTGTGTATATACTCGAACAGATTTTATTATCAATATATTAAGTGTATTTATACATAAATTCCAGCTGACAATCTTTTCTGATCATCGTTAGTATTCTTTTAATAGCAAATAGGAGCAAGTCAAGATAGCCACCCCCAAGTTATAAAATGGTCTTAGTGAAGTTTCACTTTCAACTATTTATACGCAAATATATTTAATGATGTTCTTCTTCAAGTTGATACATTAATGTCAAAGAAGATGTTAAGAGAATGAATGGTAGGTTTCTTTCTTCCTCGTCTCTTTTTTCTAAAATTATGAAAAAGCTGGACGAATTACAATTAATATAAATTCGAATATTTGGTTGAAAAAGATGGCAGAATAAGAAATGAAGGTTTGATCTTTGAAAGGAATGTTTATTTTCTTGCAAGCGGTTTGTCTGTTGCCTTTAATTAGGTTCAACAATTTATTTCACAGGATTTTAACTTTCGCCATTAAACCTCTGAATTTTTAGTTAACTTCCAATGAAAGAAAAACAAACAAGAAAAGAAGGAATTGAACTTAGTAAAGCAGGAATGGAGTCCCAACTGTTTTGGGCTTAACTTACTACAGTTAACATATTTCTAACAAAGATTGCCTAAAGGTAATAAGGATAAAAAAGATAATAGACAAACATACTGATATATTAAGACGAGCATCTATACTATGATATGCAAAATGTGACTACAACACGATAGCAAAGACTACATTGATGGATCATATCCATTTAGAATCTTTAAATGTTTTAGATTGGTACACTTTTGGGTGTTAGATTTTGGGTACACTATCTTTCATTTATAATATTTTTTCATTAGCTTGGTTTATTGTATCTTATAGAAGCTTCTTCTTATTATCTTAATTATTATTACATAATGATCCTAATTCTTCTTAGTTTTGAGTATTTCATATTTGAATTGTTTCCTTCTATTTGTGTAGTAAGAGTGAAAGGTACATGTGTGTTTGTGGATAGTATTTACACTTAGACATAGACTTGGTTTTGATAACAATGTATAAATACTTTGCAGATAGTATTTATTTACAAACATGGATAACAGGGTTCGTAAAGCGATTTCAAAGTGTTTGACTTTTTTTTATGTTTGGAATGGGCAGTTGGAATTAATGAAAGTGGTAATATTGGTAGTGTTGGCGTTATCTGAGAAAAAGCGGAGGAGGAGTGACAATGCATTAGGGAGTAGGGCATTGACAATGCCAACAAGGCAAGCTAATATAAATAGGATTTTGAATGAGGATGATAGGAATGGTCAGTGGGATTTAAGGATGGACTTACATACATTCAATGTGTTATGTGAAATGCTGCAAGCCCATGGTGGGTTGACGAAAACTAGCCATGTGCCTATTGAAGAAAAAGTTTTAATCTTCCTACGAATATTAGCGCAAAATGAATCTAATAGTGTACCACAAGTTAGGTTGATGAGATCGGGAGAAACAATAAGTAGGGTCTTCCATAGTGTGTTGAAGTCCGTAATAAGGCTACAACATTTTTTGTATGTCAAGCTCATACCAATTCCAGATGATTGCACAAACGCTAGATGGAAATGGTTTAAGGTTAGTACACTTTCTTAGCTAATACAATTTGTCTAATATCAGTATTGTAAATAACTAATGATATAACTTTGTTTTCATGGATTTTTGTTCAAAGGGTTGCCTTGGTGCCCTAGATGGGACCTACATAGATATTACGGTTCCCCAAACAAAGAAACCCAGATACAGAGGTCGAAAAGGGAGAATATGCACAAATGTGTTAGGAGTGTGTGATAAGAACTTAAACTTTATTTATGTTCTTGCAGGATGGGAGGGTTCAACATCGGATTCAAGGGTCCTGCACGATGCTGTAATGAGTCACCATGGGCTTCAAGTGCCAAGGGGTATGTAACCTGTGAATTATACACAACTTCCAAAATTTTCACACATGTTTGATACTAAATATGCACAATAGTAATAGTGTCATTTTGTGTATAGGAAATTACTACTTAGTCAATGCTGGCTATACCAACGGTCCTGGATTTCTTGCACCTTTTAGAGGCACAAGATACCACATTCAAGAGTGGGCCAAAGATAGAAGGGCACCTAGAAATCGAGAGGAGCTCTATAATAAGAGGCACTCATCTGCTAGGAATGTAATTGAATGTGCATTTGGACTACTGAAAAAAAGATGGAAAATCCTAAGAACTCCATCTTTTTATTCATCAACTACTCATGTTCACATAATTCTTGCATGCACCCTTCTGCACAACTTTATTAGGTTGCATATGGCAGAAGATCCAGCAGAGCATATTCCTTTTGAAGCTGAGGATATGCCAATTGGGGAAGATGCTACCTTGCCTGAAACTGTTGATCGTGTTCAAGCAAGTGATGAATGGAGTCAATGGAGAGAGGAATTAGCCATGAACATGTTTGATGAATGGAGAAGAAACAATTAAAATGTGAACTTCCTTTTAGAGTGTGAGTTCTTAGATTAGTGAATTGCGGGATTCATTTCGGTAGGCTTTGTATTGTAACTGAATTGAGGGATTGTTTTCATCTCTTCTTTTATTGATGACTTTGATATTTCATAGCATGTTACTGCAAATTCAATATTGTCTTTTTTAATTTGCAACTTACTATCAATTGATATATTTTGTTAGAATCATCTGTTGAATGGTTTGGCACGTTGTGGGATTCTTGACATTGCGTGGTGTAGGTGCAATGTCAAGAATTTTGACGGACAGTGAAACAGGAGGCTGTGATAGCTAGTCAGAGGGCAAATAATGGCCAATTCAAGCCTGGTACTTTCCAAACTCTTGCTCGTCAGATGGTGGAGAAGTTTCCTGAGTGTGGGATTGATATGAGACATGTAAAAAATAAGCAAAAAAGGTTAAAAGACAAATATCAGACGGCTTTTGACATATTAAACTGCAGTGGCTTTGGCTGGAATGATTCAAAGCAATGCGTTGAGGTCAATAGCAAGCAAGTCCTTGATGAATGGATGAGGGTAATTCTGTGCTTATTGTTGATTGTTTTTAGACCTGTCTGAATAATCGTATGTAATTCATTCTAACGTTGTCTGATGTTTTTTCCAGTGACACCCGAACAAGTACTACACTCCTGGCAAGCCATTCCCGCTTTACCCTAGACTTGAATTTGTTTTTGGGCGGGACAGAGCCACTGGTGGAAGGGCTCAGAGTGCTGCTGATGCTGTTGATATTGGTGATGCGGGTGAAACAGAAGGTAAAGCCCCAGCGGCTGAGCCAACTTTTGATGACCCTTGCAAACAACTCCTCCTCTGACTACTTCAGCCCATGTCCTCGGTTCCGTGGCTTCTTCCAGCAACACTGCAGGAAATCTACAAAACAAAGGGAAATGGAAGATGTGGGATAGTGAAGCGCTAGAAAGCCTTGCAACATCATTTGTTGTTGCTATTGAAACTAGCAAAGAGAATGCTAAGGTGATTGTGGACGCCATTGCAGGAATGCAAGGAGTTAAGTTAGGTGAAGAGCTTGTCAATTTCAGCTTCCCCGTTGACAAATTTGTCAGGGCTGGAAAGATATTCAGGAGGTATGCTGAATTAATGAATATTTACTGGGGTTTACCACCACAGCTAAAACAAGCTTATGTTAGGAGCCTTTTAGATTCAGACATATGACATGCTGTTTAATTTTTTAATTTGCATGGTGATGAAACTGGGTACATGTCCTCTTGAATGATGTATATTTGAACAATTATCTTACTTATCAATGGTTGGTTTACTTACTATATAATGTTTGTCATTTTCCTGCGTGTATGGATGATGATAATATGATTCTTTTTCAGGTTCTAAAATATGGGCCGATATAATTTTTATGTGGTCTTTGCTGGACGTGAAGTTGGTATGTTTACCAATTGGGATGATGTAAAATTAGCAATTGAGGGATTTCCGAATACTCGATTCAAGGGGTATCGGACATTGGATGAAGCACAAACTGCTTATGCCATGGGCTCATATATGCCGGGTCAACGCAATGTAGACATTGTCCCCACCGCCAATGCACCCTCCTCTATGCCGACTCCAGTCCCACAACTAACAAATGAATAGCTCAATGCAGTTGCCCCTTTGCAAACAAAAATGGAATGGGCTCATGCTTTTTTACTCATAGCCATTGGCGTCATTTTGGGAATGATTATTCAAAACATTATTAATAAATTATAAGGCCTTTATGTATGATGAACCAATTATGTTATTATGAACAGTAATGCTTACATGTTTTGTTTCAATGAATGTTAAACCTATCATATAATTAATTATATGAATGTATGTTGAAGCTATTATGTAATTAATTCTATGAATGCTTAGATGATGTATTTGAATGTATGTTGACCCTATTGTTACTAATTTTGTATTGAATATCATTATTATTATTATTATTATTGGTCCAAAATTATTATTATCAATATTAGTATAATATATTTCTTATTACAATTATTATTATTCTTATTATTAAATGTATTATAAAATATGTATTTATTATTATTTTATGATTATTATTAACAATAATTTTGTATTAGTTATTGTTATTATTAACTGTATTATAAAATTTGTATTTATTATTATTATTATGATTATTAATGACAATAATTTTGTATTAAATATTGGTATTATTAATTAATTTTTTAATGTTATCATACATTTTGTTTTTTTGTTATTATCAATTTATTATTATTAGTAGTAGTAGTAGTAGTAGTAGTAGTAGTAGTATACATGTATTAATGACACCATTATGGCCTTGGGAAGAGAAGAATAAAAAAGTAGTGGAATCCTTCTCATTATACATTCAAGCCAAATCTGCTACACATAATAAAATCAGTGGTTTCTGTTCTATCACATCACGATGGACGTGTGGTTTTAAGCCACTGACAAAGTAGTTAAGAAGAGCCCCATCTATTAATTCTATGGATCGATTGGCAAGCTTCATAAAATTATTATATGAGGCCATCGTGTCAGATTGTGCAAGTTTAAACAACTGAGCCTTATGACAATCAAATTGTGAAGGTCCAAATTGATGTTCAATATCATCAGTTAAAGCTGCCCATGTAGAAATTTGCATAAACTTCTGTAATATTTGAAAGTAAGGCATTACCGGCCCTTCCATGTCTACTGTTATGATGGTCAGGCATTGAGGATCTAGGGTTTCATAATATTAGAAAAATTGTTCTACCTAAAAAATCCAGTTCAGAGGATCAATGCTATCAAACTGTAGAAAATCCAATTTAATATGTTGAAACTAGAAAGCTTGCAGTGATGAAAGCAATATGCTATGTGTAGCAACTGTACTAGAGGATGGAATACATTCCTGGAAATTCGCAACTTTACTATTTTCTATGCCATATCTAAAAAAACAATAACACATGATGACTTATTTGGTAGGTAGTTTGATTGCTGATAATCATATTTGGGTAGATTGAACCCAATTTATTGTTTTTGAAAATCCTCCCATAAGTAGTGTTTTGTTTTTATGGCTAAAAGAATAAGGAACAAAAAGACAATTATGCTAAAAAGCTACTATAGATTACTCAAGCTGCGATCTTTTATTATTGCTTTCCCTTCAACAAATACTAGAAAAATGAACTTCAAAAGACATAGGTTAGTGAAGTAGTCGTAGTACTGGTAGTAATGATGGTGGTGGTAGTAATAGTAGTAATACTAGTAGTGGTCGTATTACTAGTGGTAGTAGTAGTGATAGTGGTAGTGGTAGTAGTAGTAGTAGTAGTAATAGTATTAGTAGTAATAGTAGGAGCAGTAGGAGCAGTAGGAGGAGTAGTAGAGATGGTAGTAGCAGCAGCAGCAGTAGTAGTAGGAGTAGTAACAGCAGTAGTAGTAAGAGTAGCAGTCGTAGTGGTGGTGGTGGTGGTAGTAGTAATAAGTTGATATAATCCGTTGTCAATTAATCACTCATAAAGTCAACTAACAATTAATGCAATCCATTAATTGCTAAACAGGTTCGATACCTAATTTATGTGTTCAGTTATTAGAAATACGAACAAAAGGAGTGCAAAGGCAACTCTCAAACAAGTACTATGTTTTCTTATTTCCTTAGTTTTTTAGTCTTTACTTATAATACAAATTATTACATGTTTAGTGAATAAATGATGGATTGAACTTTGAACACTAAACAAGAGATGCGTTTGGATGATATACATTGGTTGGCATTGGATATTTTTTAAGTGTAGACTTATTGTATAGATTAGACTACCAATGTAAAACATGTCATTTTTACTATGTAATATGTTTCAAACCTAAATGAGAAAACTTGGGAAAATTCATCCATTGCAACTGTTTCCATTTCCAAAAAAAAAAATTAGACTCTTTGAAAGTTGCCTACATCACCATATGGGAATTTGCATGTTTCTTTTCATTTTTCGTTCTTTTTTTTCCCCCTTTTTTGGTTAGCTCAAGACTTTTTAATGATTTTGATGATGACCTTATAATATTTTAAAATTCAAATTAGATTTATTTCCTTATATAGATAACGATATTTTTTAAAGGAAATAAAATCATCAAAAAATTACTTCCTTTCTTGTAGGAACCTTCTTAGTAAACTTTTCTTATTAACATCTTGGAGAATCTTACCTTTTCGAACAATTATCTTCGGAAATTTTTGTTCCAGTAGAGATGGTATTGAAAATCCAAAGTCAACTCAAAATTAAGATTAAGCAATGACTAGTTAAAGAAATTGTCTATTTAAAGAAGAGCAACAACACTTGTGAGGTAATAAACATACACAGACCTTCGAAACATTTGAACAATATCTATATTCTTGAGATTTATATCATTCTTATTATGTCTTAGAAAGTGAAATCACTCTATCCAGAGAGAAATTGTTATTTGAGAGCTTACTTTTCATTTTATTTTTTATTTTTTTGTGAGCTTTTAGAAGCTTGTTATACACTTCGAGTGTGAAAGGTTGGAGAATCTTGAAAAATATGTACTTGTGAACTTAGAGAGGCTTGTCAAATTTAATACTCGGATTCTTATAGTGAAACACTCAAGTTGGATACTTGGAGACTTGATGTAGGCTTGGTTGTTAGTCGAACTAGTATAAATCTACTTTTTCATTCTTTCTCTTTTCTGACTTTAAATTTCCACATTATAAGTTTATATTTTCAAAAGGCTTTTTAGTTTTTCTAATAGGCTCCTTTTGTTTCTAGAAACCAAAAGGTTCTTTTCGCTTTAAAAATCAATAAGCTCTTATCAATTAACAAGCTTATCTCTATTTGAGCTCTAGCAAGCTCCTATCGATTAACAGACCCATTTCTTTTTTAGTGTGAATAGGATCCTTTCGATTAATAGACTTCTTTCTTATTTTAAATAACTAGCAGGATCCTTTCTTTTTAAACATTAACAAGTTCCTTTTGAAGTTTAATAGGACCTTTCCATTTGCCAACCCATTTTGTTTAAAAAGGATTTTAAAGATTTAAAATACCTTATCAAATTTTTTCACAGATAATTCACCTCCCTCTTACGTGTATTTACTTTTATCATTTGCTATTAGAGCGAGGTCTCATATTTATTGTGTTTTATAGCACGTGATAGATCATAGAAAACAACTTAAGAAGGTTCGAAGGACAATCTATCTAAAAGCCTCATTACTTTAATGGAAACAACTACTCTTATTGGAAAGAGAGAATGATCATCTATCTTTAACCGGTAGATATTGAAATATGGCAAGCTGTCAAAGTTGGAGCTACACCTCCTGCTACTGACAACATGAAATTATGGACTGATGCCAATAGAAGAAATACACAGTTGAATGCTAAAACAAAACATCATTTGATTTGTGCATTATCTCTAGAAAAGTACGAAAAGATATCCTATTATTTTATAACAAAAGAAATGTGGAACAAGCTTCAAGTTACTTTTAAAGGAACAAATGAGGTAAAGAAACATAGAATAATTCTTTTAGGGCATCAATATGAGACTATTTGCATGAAACAGGGAGAAACAATAGACAAATTCTTCAAATATTTCAATAACGTCATCACTGCCTTGAAAAACTTTAGCAAGATATATCCAAATGACGAGCTAGTAACAAAAATTCTAAGATCATTACCAAAGGAATGGAGATCTAAAGTGACAGCTTTGGAAATCGCAAATGATCTTGATACAATCTCACTTGACTGGCTAAGAGGAAACTTAATGATTCATGAAGTCGAGCTTAGGCGAGATGAAGGATCCTCATACAAAAGAGGAATGGCACTAAAAGTAGTTAACGAATCAAATCCATCAAATGATGATGAAAGTGATACTGAGTTGCAAAAATATGGAGATGACGAATTCAACTTCATGGTCATAAAATATACCCACTTTTACAAAAAGAAGCTTATGAAGAAAATATAAGGAAACAAAAAAATGGAAACAACAGGTTCCTATCAAAAGGCAGTAGCGACAATAGCAATACACAAAATAATCAAATCATATGTTATCACTGCAAGAAGCTGGAACACATAAGACCAGAATGCCCTCTTCTTCAAAAAGACAAGAAAGAAAACAAAAAACTCAAAAAACATGCTATGACTACAGATTGGTCAAATGAGGATTTTGATAACTTTAAAGAAGAAAAGCCTGAGGAAGTCAACAATGTTTGCTTTATAGCCGAATCAGGAGATGATGAGGTACATTCTTCTAACTTTGATATTAAAATTGATGAATTGAAAGATGCATGTCATGACTTATATGATCAGTATAAAAATTAATAGTGTAGTATTTCAAAAAGGTTGAGAAGTCAAAAAATAATGATGAATCTTTAACGAATAAGAATAAATTATTAGAATCGGAAAACAAATATTTGTTGTCTAAAGCCACCTCTCTTGAAAATGATAATAAACAAAAAATTACTGAAAAAGAATGCTTGGAACAAAAAATAATTCAGTTTGAAAACTCATTACTTGAAAATAACTTTGCTAAGATAAAATAATTAGAAGAGAAAGTTATTACTTTAAAACTCAATAAAGAAAATTGTTCTAAGAAAATTGTTTCTTTTGAAAAAGAGCTTACTAATTTTTTTAATGGAAGAAACAATCTTGATGCATTACTTGGGAGTGGTAAGTGTGTTTTTGATAAGGTCGGAATATGATATAATGAAAATAACAATATCAGGTCATACAAAAACTTCTTTGTTAAATCCAACAGTATCTATAATCAAAACAACAGGAACCTGGTAAGTGGTAAAAATCATAACAACTATCATTCATCTATTTTGTGCAATTATTGTGGTAGAAATGGTAGTATTAGTCACTCTTGTTACTTTTGAAAAATGAAAAATCATCTCAAATGTATGTTTAGCGATCGAAAGGTCAAACTACTAACGTGAAAGGACCTAGAAAGATTTGGATACCTAAAATGAGATAATACACTCTACAAATATGCTTCAAAATAGAGACAAAGGAAAATCAATGGATAGTCAATAGCGGTTGTTCGAGACATATGATAGGTCAAATATTACATTTCAACTATATTGAAAGGAAAAACAAGGCAAA
Source organism: Erythroxylum novogranatense (assembly GCA_029891385.1). NCBI lineage: Eukaryota > Viridiplantae > Streptophyta > Magnoliopsida > Malpighiales > Erythroxylaceae > Erythroxylum > Erythroxylum novogranatense. The sequence continues at coordinate 107,647,054 of CM057225.1, read as the reverse complement.
GGTCATCACAATTGGTAAAATCGGTGGTTCTAACCCTGCTTCTATTAAAAATGCTTTTTATTAATGGATTGAAATATAACTTGCTTAGCGTAAGTCAATTAAGTGATAAAGGTTACATAGTTACTTTTTATGCATCACATTATGAAATAACTAACAATCTTAATAATAATATTGTATTTGTTTGTCCTAGAAATCAGAACATATATTGTGCTCAATTGGAAGATATATCTTCTCAAAGTGACAAGTATTTTGTCTCAATAGAAAAGGATTCACTTATCTGACATATAAGATTTGGACATGCTAGCATGGGCATTTTATCAAAATTGTCCAAATATGAGTTAGTTAGTGTAAGTGTAAGTCGACTTGTGTGCTTATGCAAGGCGACTTACACATGTCCAGTACCGATAAGTCGACTTGTACATTGGGTAAGTCGACTTATTCAAGGATCTATGATCATTAATTGTGCCCTAAAGGCAATCCCCTTTAGCGCGTTTTATTCAAAGTCGTGTGTAGACTTTATGAATAAATAAAGAAAGACATATTTCATTAATTTGATGTTCATGAATATTGTTTATGAATTGATATTGATCTTTAAATCGAATTAATGAAGTTCATGATATATGACATAGCATGAAGGAAATTATGATGTGATCATACTACTGAGATTCCTATCATGTGCAATTATGTCAGTATCTAAATTATCCCTAGTCATAGGATTAACGAGAATGGACATCGTTAATCCGGATAGACTAGCTCATGTCATACTCCTTGATTGGATCAAGCAGTGGATCTCAGAAACTGTAAATATTGAGATATTTAGATTTGACATATGGATGCTTACTAACAGTAGTAAGTACATTGGAAGACCTGCCATGAAATCATCACATGGATGTCCTATTTAAATGTCAGTGATAATCTCATCATAGCAATGGTGCAAGTATCCTTAGACTTGAGGTACTCAAGGATATCTTGGATACTGATTCTGTGCTTTGACTCCATTCCTTGTTGCCTTCCGAGAGGTTACTCATAGGGTGGTGCTTGGAGTGCAGTTTGAGGTATTGAAGGTAATTGAGTAGCCAATAAAGGATTCATCATTTCTGTGATAGCAGAAGAGATACCCATGGCCTCTTGTCAGGATCATTACTTGAAATCTCTGGCCAGAGTAGATGTGTCATGAAGACCGTCTTCCTTGACATATTAAGTAATGAGTCTAAGGCGAGAACCGATATCACTGGGCTAGACTCGGTCTAGTAAGAGTTGACTCTTTGACCATACTCATAACCAAGTGGGGTATAGGATGGTGAAAGGATGAATTGCACAGTAATTGTCTATGGAAGGGTTCGTGATCTGGTTCGTGATGAATTCATCAAACCAATTACTTTCCGATCAATTGGGGGTCATGATGTGTTGCTAGACGCCGCTCATGACTTGCTCAGATTAATTGTTAATCTAAGTGGCCAACATAACCGGGAACCTAAAGGGTCACACACATAAGAGTGATTCAGAGAATCTGTAAAATAGTATTGGACTGAGTTCCAATTATTGGAGAGCATTAGGATTAAATGGATCCCGATGAGATTGGGATATGTCCCGATGAGATCGCGACATCAATATTGCTAAGAAAGGTTTCCAAGTATTTGTTTTGACTGGGGCCCCGATAGGCGGTAGAACAAACTTCAGTTGGATGGACCTTAGCAATTATATTCTAATTAATTAATTAAGTAAATTAATTAATTAATTATTATATATTTAGACATGTGCCGTTGGAATGAGGGAGAGAGGATAGAACTTTGACTTTTCAAAGTTTGTTTCATTAATTCATTAATTAAATGAATGGCCATAAGCCCTCCACTTGTTAGCTTCTTATGGATAGTCTTTCTAATTGTTAAATAAACCTATATGAAGCTTGCTAAGTGGGAGAAGGCCGACGGTTTTGCTAAGGAGAAAAGGATAAATGCTTAAGTGTTAAGTATAAGGTGAAAACTAGGTTTTTTTCATTCTTCTTTCTTCCTAAAGGCATCAACGATCCTCTCTTCTTCTCCAAGGTTCAACGTTCAATCCAAACTTTCCACAGGACAAAGGTAAGGTCTAGCAGTCTTTAATTTGTTCTAGCTATTCCCGGGTCAAAGGGGTTTGTCCCGGTTAGGTTTTCTGATCTCTGCGTGGATACCTTTAGAGATAGTCTCTATTGGCTATTTAGGTTTGAGTCTTCATACAGACACATGGATCCTGGCTTTCGGGAAGGTCCCGGTAACAAAATTTTTGTTTTTTCACTGCTGGAGCATGTGATGTTCCTCCCGGGATTTTCCTACAGTGGTATCAGAGCCACTTGTGTCGTGTATGAAGCTAAAACCCCAACTAGGTCAGAATTCCTATTTGAATTTGTAGCTGATGCATCTGATCTGTTTGAATTTCGATTCTATATAGAGATATGTTTTTTGAAATTTTTCTGCCCAGATTTCTTTATAACATGTTATAGAATATGTCTGTGAAAGATGAGAATTTATCGATTTGATTTGATACAGTTTTACTAATTTATTCCCTTAGGTTGTAGATGCTGTTTTTGACAGATTATGTGAACAGGCATGACTTTAAATTCGAGAATAAATTCTGGAAAAACATTTTTCGGATTTTCCTTCACCTATATGTCTCTAAGATATTTATAAATGTCTATGAGAAAGGAAAATTGTTTTCAAGGTGATTTACTATTTATTTTCGAATTTATTGTGTGCTGTTGGGAATTTCTGTGTTAGTGAACACAGATTCTGAATCAGTTTTGTTGCTTAGGTTGTTTGAGTTTTTGATGGCTATAAATCCTGAAAAAATTCATGAAGCATGGTCTGAACATGTAGGAACCTATGTAATTTTCTCATAATTTATTGAAATTTTTTCAATGATCATTTCGAGCAATATGCACAACTGGGCAGTTTTGTGAAAATTGCTGGGACTGTTTTGCTTGGCATGATTGTTTGTGTCATTTTCAGTTCCAATGCCTTGGACCATTTTTAATGTGATTAGAAATGTGTTATCTTGATGTGGTATGCTTGCCAAACTGAATTTTTTGAAATTGGTTTTCCAATAATTTTTGGATGTCAAATAGGTCACATTAGTGTCTCGTTAGTATATATCGTTGTCTTGATTGTTTTGGCCGTCACAAATTTTTGTGACAAGTGCCGAAGTAGTTTTGATAGTGTGTAGACTAACTAGAGATGCTTAGGGTGATTATTTGATGTTTTTGAATTATGTGGAATTCTAAGAGATTAATAGTGGATTAATCTGTTTCAAGATTTTCTTGTATAGTATGACTATATGGCAAGCATGATACAATGAAAATGTTTCATTAGCACATCAATATAAAGGATAATATACTTAGTATATTGGTATTGTGAATTGGAAATGCACGGATTGAGAAATTAGCCAATTTGTTAGCAATTCTTAGTGTTAGTCGACTTGCATGAGTTGTATAAGTCGACTTGCACATCAGAACAAGTCGACTTGTACAGGCGCAGGAGTATAAGTCAACGTGCAACTAGTAAGTCGACTTGTACAGGACCAGATGCGTAAGTCGACTTGTAGGATACAAGGCGACTTGATGGAGCACAGGAGCATAAGGCGACTTACATTCTCATGTAACTCGACTTATAACATGCGTAGGTGGGATGATGGATGATTATAAGGAGAGATTCAATGCGATTGATGAAACCTAAATCATTCCATATAGTCATGATGACTATAATCCTAAAGCTTGGATGAGACTAGAGTTTCAAATCCCTCCTCAGAATATGAAAACTAACGCCTTCCATTAATATGGTAAGAACCAGAGTTCTTCTAGGGTTGGGTTGTTGAGCTAACCTCGAAGCTCACTCTATCTGAATATGTTGAACCATGAAAATAAGATTTCGATTAATGGGTCGGTTTTCTGGGCGTTGATTTGTTAAGCAAACTCAAGGTCAACGTGGACAGAGGCGAAGTTAGGTAGTGTACATTAGATGTACGCGCATCAAGTGTTGATAATCCAATGTTTGTGCATACATCAACAAGTTGATAGCACTGGGCGATAGTTGTGTCTAAGATGTAATTGGTATGTCTGATACCTCCCGAGACATAAGGTGGCTTGTTGGACAAACCCAAGGTCATTCTTAATGTCGGTTATCGATGATGCAATTGGTATGACTGATACCTACCGATTGACCTAAGAAGTGGCTTGTTGGGTAAACCCAAGGTCATTCTTAGCAACGTCGGATATCGACTCACTAGGACATTTTGTCATAATTTTCTTTGGATTCGTAAAGAGGGTTATGGATTCTTGGAAACTAGTGGGAGTCATATGCATGTCATGCAAGTCCTTATGAGCATGCAGGCATTTCTAATCTATTCTAGCATTCGTTCTCTCTCTTTCCGGTTAGGTTAGTTGAATATGTCTTTTAGTGTGTTTTTACGCTCACCTTTTCTGGACTTAATTTTCTCAATTGGCTGAGAAATCAGAGAATTGTTCTCAAATTTGAGGAACTGGACTATGTCCTTGATGTTCCACTTCCTGATACACTTGCTGTTGATGTTTCTGATGAAGATCAGAAAGTAGGAAGTGCAGCCAAAAGAAAAACCAAAGTATCGACCCCAAAAGGAACTTGCTTTCATTGTGGCAAGACAGGCCACTGGAGGCAAAACTGTAAAGTCTATCTGGAGTCCTTGAAGCAGAAGAAGACATAAGATGCCTCACCTGCTTCATTAATGTTTGTCATTGAGGTTAACACCGTTTCTGATCACAACATATGGGTATTAGATACCGGTTGTGAACCGGCTCACACATATGCAATGATATGTAGGGCCTCGAGAGGTATGACAGCTTCATAAAGAGGAACTTGACCTTCTTGTTGGTAATGGAGCAAGAGTTGCTACATTAGCCGTGAACACTTATGTTTTGTCCCTCCCGGTGGGCTGTACTCAAGTTGGATGATTGTCATTTTGTCTTTGTTTAACAAAGAACATATTGTATGTTTCTTGTTTAAATAGAGCGAGTTTCCATTGGACTTTTAGTAGCGAATGGTTGTTCTATTAGTTCGAATGGAATACTACATGGTACTGGTACATTATGCAATGGAATTGACATATTAGATATGTCACATCCAATTATGAATGTCAATGACACCAAACGGCATAAAGAGATAATTTAAACTCAACTTACTTATGGCATTGTCGAACGGCCATATAAATGAGACACGCATCGCTAAGCTCCATGAGAGTGGCAGTTTAGGGTCATTTGATTTTGAATCATATGACACATGCGAATCTTGTTTATTAGGCAAGATGACTAAGTTACCCTTCAATGGAAAGGATGAACGATTGGAGTATTAGACCTGATACATTCAGATGTATGTGGTCCGATGTCCATCCATGCCGGAAGTGGTTGTTTTTACTTCATTACATTTATCGATAATTATTCTCGATATGGGTACCTGTATCTGATGAGATACAAACCTGAAGCGTTTGAAAAGTTCAAACAATTCAGACATGAAGTAGAAAAGCAGCTTGGTAAAAGTATCAAGGCATTACGATCCGATCGTGGTGGGCAATACTTAGACCAACAGGTTCTAGATTATCTCAGAGATAATGGGATTTTATCTCAATGGACTCCACCTTGCACGCCGCAGCATAATGGTGTGGCTGAAAGGAGAAATCGAACCTTGTTAGACATAGTGCGATTGATGATAGGTTTTGCACAGTTTTTGGAGTATGTGTTTGAGACAATTGTTTACTTGCTAAACAGAGTTCCCTCTTAGACAGTTGATGTTACTCCATATGAGATGTGGACTAACAGAAAATCCTATCTTTCTCATCTGAAAGTTTGGGGTTGTCCTGCTTACGTGAAGCGGACACAGTCAGATACATTTGATGTAAAATCTGACAAGTGTTTATTCGTAGGATATCAATTCTACCTTGCTGAGGAACAAAAGTTGTTTGTTTCAAAGCGTGTTGTTTTCTTAGAGAAAAAGTTTCTTTTAAAAGAAGACAGTAGGAGCAAAATTGAACTTGGAGAAGTTCAAGATGCTTGAACAAATACAGATCAACTGCCTGAACCTGAAACTATCACTCATTCAGATGAAGTAACAGTTCAACCTTCTAATACACAAGAAGTTCGTAGGTCAAGTAGGATACGCTCTGTTCCGGAGAGATATGGATTTCTCGTGAGTGAACAGAATGACGTATTGCTCATAGAAGATGATGAGCCTACTACCTATGAGGTTCTGAAGAGTTCAGAGTCTCAGAAATGGCTCCATGCCATGAAATCTGAAATGGATTCCATGTATGAAAACCAAGTATGGACCATGGTTGATGCACCCGTAGGTGCAAATGGGTTTTCAAGAAGAAAACCGACATGGATGGTAATGTGATTACCTATAAAGCGAGGCTTGTGGCTAAAGGCTTTCGTCTAAGACAAGGAGTTGACTATGGCGAGACCTTGATCCGATAGCAATGCTTAAATCCATTAGGATACTCCTAGCCATTGCTACTCATTATGATGATATGGCAAATGGATGTGAAGACAGCTTTCCTGAGAGGAAATCTGCCCGAGGATGTGTACATGACACAACCAGAGGGCTTCACCTCCTATGGTGGCGAAAAGGTATGTAAGCTTCAGAAATCCATCCATGGATTGAAGCAAGCATCCAGGAGTTGGAATATCCGTTTTGATGAGATAATCAAAGAGTTTGGTTTCTCACAAAATTCGGATGAACATTGTGTGTACAAGAAGGTTAATGGGACTGCAATCGTATTCCTTGTGCTATATGTGGATGACATATTGTCACTGGGAAACGATGTCTCTATGCTGCAATCTATTAAGATTTGGTTGTCCAGACAATTTGCCATGAAAGACCTTGGTGAAGCAACTTATATCCTTGGGATAAGAATCTATAGAGATAGATCAAAAGGTTGCTTAGTCTTTCACAATCATCGTACATAGACAAGATGCTAAAGAGGTTTAGCATGGAGCAATCTAAGAGAGGGTTTCTTCCCATGTCTCATGGGATAACACTCTCGAAATCTATGTGTCCTAAGACACAAGATGAGAGGATGCGCATGCATCGGATCCGTATCGTCTGCGATGGGATCGATCATGTATGTTATGTTATATACGAGGCCCGATGTATCGTATGCTCTAAGTGTCACGGCGATACCAATCGGATCTGGTGAGGTCATTTGGGTGGTATCAAGAATATCCTCAAGTACTTGCGAAGCACTAAGGATGTTTTCTTGATATATGGAGATGGAAATCTCCATGTGAGCGAGCATTCGATGCTAATTTTAATCGATAAGGATGATTCGAATCACAATCAGGTTATGCATTCACACCGAGCGGCGAGGCGGTCGGTTGGAAAGAGTTCAAATAGGAGACGATCGCCGATTCAACAACCAAGGCGAGTACATTGCCGCATCGATCAAAGAAAGGCGGCGCTTTGATGAACTTGGTGTGGTTCCTAGGCGTGATGGGCCCATAAGGTTGTATGGTGATACAATGGGGCTAGTCTTGCGCAGCAAAGGAACCTAGGTCTCATCAACCATCTAAACACGTACTCCGCGATTCCAAATGATTCGGAGATCATTGGTCGAGATGATATCCCGATAGAGAGAATTCCCACGAGCAAGTGTTGCTTGATCCGTTGACAAAGCCATTGTCACGAAGAATTGTGATTCTCATAGACTCGCTTATGGTATTAGATACTAAGGCGATTGGCTTTAGGTCAGTGGGAGATTTGTAAGTGTAAGTCGACTTGTGTGCTTATGCAAGGCGACTTACATATCGTCCAAGATAAATAAGTCGACTTGTACATTGGGTAAGTCGACTTATTCAAGGACGATCTTGTTAATTGTGCCCTAAAGGCAATCCCTTTTAGCGTTTTATTCAAAGTCGTATGCGAGACTTTATGAATAAATAAAGAAAGGCATATTTCATTAATTTGATGTTCATGAATATTGTTTATGAATTGATATTGATCTTTAAATCGAATTAATGAAGTCCATGATATATGACATAGCATGAAGGAAATTATGATGTGATCATACTACTGAGATTCCTATCATGTGCAATTATGTCAGTATCTAAATTATCCCTAGTCATAGGATTAACGAGAATGGACATCGTTAATCCGGATAGACTAGCTCATGTCATACTCCTTGATGTCATACTCCTTGATTGGATCAAGCAGTGGATCTCAGAAACTGTAAATATTGAGATATTTAGATTTGACATGTGGATGCTTACTAACAGTAGTAAGTACATTGGAAGACCTGCCATGAGATCATCACATGGATGTCCTATTTAAATGTCAGTGATAATCTCATCATAGCAATGGTGCAAGTATCCTTAGACTTGAGGTACTCGAGGATATCTTGAATCTTGATTACGTGCTTTGACTCCATTCCTTGTTGCCTTCCGGAGGTTACTCATAGGGTGGTGCTTGGAGTGCAGTTTGAGGTATTGAAGGTAATTGAGTAGCCAATAAAGGATTCATCACTTCTGTGATAGCAGAAGAGAAACCCATGGCCTCTTGTCAGGATCATTACTTGAAATCTCTGGCCAGAGTAGATGTGTCATGAAGACTGTCTTCCTTGACATATTAAGTAATGAGTCCTAAGACAAGAACTGATATCACTTGGGCTAGACTCAGTCTAGTAAGAGTTGACTCTTTGACCATACTCATAACCAAGTGGGGTATAGGATGGTGAAAGGACGAATTGCACAGTAATTGTCTATGGAAGGGTTCGTGATCTGGTTCGTGATGAATTCATCAAACCAATTACTTTCCGGTCAATTGGGAGTCATGATGTGTTGCTAGACGCCGCTCATGACTTGCTCAGATTAATTGTTAATCTAAGTGGCCAACATAACCGGGAACCTAAAGGGTCACACGCATAAGAGTGATTCAGAGAATCTGTAAAATAGTATTGGACTGAGTTCCAATTATTGGAGAGCATTAGGATTAAATGGATCCTGATGAGATTGGGATATGTCCCGATGAGATCGCGACATCAATATTGCTAAGAAAGGTTTAAGTATTTGTTTGACACCGGGCCCTAGAGCGTAGGACCAACCCAGTTGGACTGGACCTTAGCAATTATATTTTAATTAATTAATTAAGTAAATTAATTAATTAATTATTATATATTTAGACATGTCTTGTTGGAATGAGGAGAGAGGATAGAACTTTGACTTTTCAAAGTTTGTTTCATTAATTCATTAATTAAATGAATGGCCATAAGCCCTCCACTTGTTAGCTTCTTATGGATAGTCTTTTTAATTGTTAAATAAACCTATATGAAGCTTGCTAAGTGGGAGAAGGCCGACGGTTTTGCTAAGGAGAAAAGGAGAAATGCTTAAGTGTTAAGTATAAGGTGAAAACTAGGTTTTTTTCATTCTTCTTTCTTCCTAAAGGCATCAACGATCCTCTCATCTTCTCCAAGGTTCAACGTTCAATCCAAGCTCTCCACAGGACAAAGGTAAGGTCTAGCAGCCTTTAATTTGTTCTAGCTATTCCCGGGTCAAAGGGGTTTGTCCCGGTTAGGTTTTCTGATCTCTGCGTGGATACCTTTAGAGATAGTCTCTATTGACTATTTAGGTTTGAGTCTTCATACAGACACATGGATCCTGGCTTTCGGGAAGGTCCCAGTAACAAAATTTTTGTTTTTCCGCTGCTGGAGCATGTGATGTTCCTCCCGGGATTTTCCTACAGTTAGAGGACTGCGGAATTTGAAATTTGAGAGCAATCAAGTTTATGAACCTTATTTAAAAGAAAAACAAATCAGAAGCAGTTTCCCTCCTAAAAATATTGTGACTACTAACTAGCCATTTGAACTCGTGGACATGGATTTATTTGGTCCTACTAGGACTCAAAATTTTGGGGGAAAACATTACGATTTTGTTATAGTATATGATTTTTTCAGATTTATATGAGTTTATTTTCTATTAAATAAAGATGATATTTTTGAAGTCTTTGAGAAGTTTTGCAAGAAAGTTCAGACCAAAAAACGGTACTGCATTACATCGATTAGAAGTGATCATGGAGGAGAATTTAATAACAGAAAATTTAAAAACTTCTACAACAAAAATGGTATAACTCACAACTTCTCATACTGGTCGTGAACCGCAAGTGCACGGTTGTCGAAGCGAGTAATAATTCGGTAAGAACCGAGTCGTGTCTACAGGGATTATGAGAAAATTTAATTCTACGCTAGCTAACGGTATTTGAAATCAAGTTGGATGAAATTTTAGAAAATTAAAATTAATGTAAAGAAAAAAAATCTCTTTTATTTTAACAAAATTAACTTAAATAAATTTTTAAACAACTACCAAATTTGATGCGAACAAAATAACTATGAATATGACAAATTAGTTCAGTAACTACTTAAGAAAAGATTGCAACAATTTGCTAATTAAATGTTTTAACGACAAAGATGAATGACTTTCTCTTAGGGAATGATATTTTTTTCAACCTTAATATTAAATTAGCTATTTTCCACAACTGAAATATTATACTCTTGTAGGTGAATTTTAAGAGTAATTAATCCCCTTTTCTCAAAGTTGAATTAATTTATCCACTCTAGATGTCACTTAGTAATCCCTTACTTAAGTTTTTCCTAGAGTTTCTTAAGTTCCAAAACTTCAATTTTCACCTCCTAAGTTTCTTGGGTCTCCCAACTCACAAGAAAATCTTAGTCAAATTTTCCTTTATTCTTCTAGCAAAAACTACCTTCTCCCAAAGGCGAATTTATACCAAGACATTTTTCAATAGTCCAAAGGAATAACAAATAAATCTAAGGAAAAATCAACAAGCATATGAATATTCAGGCATGGATTATAGCAAAATTTAATATTAAAGCATCATCAAAAATATCAAATCCCTAAGAGAAATTAAAGTTTTAGTATAAAATCATCATGCCAAACAATCCACAAACATACAATCTAAATAAACTCATGACAGAATCAATTTAAAACTAAAGAACAAAGTTCCAAATATGCAGCAAAATAAAATGAGCTCTCCCCTCTCCTTACGTGGTTGCTTCTTTGGCGATGAATGGATGCTGCGTTGTTAGGCGAATGGAGGCTGGAACGTTGGTGAAGACTCTTGGTTGCGTCCTTCAAGTCTAGAGGCTCTTGGATTCAGCTTGATGAGGATTGGAGCTGCTGGAAAGATGAATGAAGGCTTGTATATTGGTGTGGAGGCTGGTGAATGGAAGGTTGGAGAGGAATCTGTTTTGGTGGAGGAATGTTTTTGAGATGCATGGAATGATAGATTCCAGAACTGCTAGTGGTAATGAAAAAAATATAAAGAATTGGTGGAAGCAGCTGCGTTGGTTCAATCAAGAGTTGTTGCATTGATGGTGTGGAATTTTGTGAGATGGAATGAGGGGATAAGCATGGGTTTTTGCGTTAATCAAGTATGGAGGCTGCTTTTTTTTTTTGGAAGGATATGTTGGCGTGCTTGGTGATGGTGGAAGGTAGCTTGGTTAGTCTAAAATGGTGACTTTGTCTTTTGAATTAGTTGAGGGAAGATTAAGATTCAACAAAGGCTACTTTGGTGTCTTGTGCGTGGATGTGTGGCAGTTGGTGAAAAAATGGAGGCTTGACTGGAGAAGTGCTAAGGCTTTGTCTGGTCAAGAATGGAGAGCATTTTTTTCTTGCTTTGGAAGCTGTCTTGTTCTGCATAATTTTTGGACTGCTACTTGGGTGAAATGCATGGTGTGCTGGTCAATAAGAACTGCATTGTCTTAAATAAAATGGAGGCAATCCTTTGTTTTGTCTTGGATGCTAGCTGTGGAATGGACTTTTCAAGGTCAATTTCGATAATGCATACAAATTAAATGGTGATGATTTAGGAGCTCAAATTTTATCAGTCTCTTCGTTTTTCATTTATCTTTGATATGAGATTTGAATCACGGGATTTCGCTATCTGAGTCAAAAGTTTTGATCAAAACATCGTCAACAGGTCATTTTGACGCTCCAAAATATGACGTAAATTTTGTTAATTTATTTCTCCTAAATCCTAGCTTCGAAAAATCTACAATTGGTCCCAAACAATCCGTCAATGAGTAAAGAGTTTAATTATAAAATTTCAAAATTTTTAGCTAAACCAATCTCGAGATAAAAATCCCACAATGATTAGAGGTCAAGTTTGCCAGAAACTCAAAAAAATAGTACAATTCAAGTCTACTTGTTTCATTTATGTATTTTACGTCAACGGACCCTAAATAATGCTAAAACATGATAAACCAACCATAGATGAACATAAAATGAATGTAAATGACTCTTAATTAATTCCTAAACATATATGAAAATATGAGTGTATCACATACCCAAAGAATCTTCAGCAAAATGAAGTTATTGAGAGAAAGAACAAGACTCTCGTAGATATGTCCAGAATAATGATATGTGAAAATGGCCTGCCTTATTGTTATTGGGCAGAAGCCATGTCAACAGCTTGTTATATACTCAACAAGTGTCTTATAAGGCCTATTCTGAACAAGAACCCCATATGTTGTGGAAAGGAAGAAAACCAAATATTGCTTACCTTCGAGCATTTGGTTGCATGTGTTTCATTCTAAACAATAGAAAAGACAACCTTGGAAAGTTCGATGTGAGATTAGACGAGGTTATTTTTTTGGGCTACAGTATTGGTAGTAAAGGATTCAGAGTATATATAAAAAAAAACAAAGAAGATAGAAGAATTGACACATGTGGTATTTGATGAAACATTACCTTTGACAACATTAGCTGACTCAGATGATGAAGAGTATCCATTGGCTCCTAAAAATACATCGGAAAATCAAACTACATTTATAATACCTTTAGAATTACAAAATCAAGAAGGCCCCTCTAAAGCTAGAACAGAGTAGGCTCTTTTATCTCAACAAGAGCCTATGCAACAAAAAACACTGAGGGAAGGGAGAGGTTTTGATACACATCAATATATTATGTGGGATCCCTCTAAAAGTCTAAGAACAAGATCATCGTTTAAGAATAACTTTGTAGCTCTCATCTCATAAATAGAACTAAAGATTATTGAAGAGGCCTTTATTGACAAAAAATGGGTTTTAGCCATGAAAGATGAACTGAATCAATTTGATAAAAACAAAGTTTGGAATCTAGTACCTCATCCTCAAAACAAGTCAATCATTGGGACTTGATGGTTATTTTGAAACAAATTTGATGAATTAACAAGAAGGTATTAATTTTGATGAAACTTATGAACATGTTACTAGATTGGAATCGATTAGAATTTTTCTTGCCTTTGCATGCTATAGAAACTTCAAGTTGTTCTAAATGGATGTTAAAAGTGCATTCTTAAATGGCTACATAAATGAATAAGTATTTGTTAAGCAACCCCCAAGTTTTGAAGATGAAAACCATATGGATTATGTGATGAAGTTAACCAAAGCTCTAAAGCATGCTCCTCGAGTATGGTAAACTCTTTGCTTAAGAATAACTTTGAAAGAGGAAAGGTCAATAAAACCTTATTTATTAAGAGAAAGGAGAATGATTTACTCATAATGTAAATGTATGTTGATGACATAATATTTGGTACTACTAATCCATCCTTTTATGAAGAATTCTCAGCATAATACAGGGGGAGTTTGAAATGAGCATGATGGGAGAATTATTATTCTTTCTTAGATTACAAATCAGATAAATAGAAAAAGGAATTTTCATTAGCCAAGACAAATACACAAAGGAACTCATCAAGAAATATCATTTTGAGAATGTCAAATCAATGGGTGCTCCCATGTACACTGGAACTAAACTTGATAAAGATGAAAAAGGCAAAGTTACGGATGAGACAAACTATAGATGAATGATTAAATCACCACTATAATGTACAAGCTTAAGATCAAACATTATGTTTAGTGTGTGTCTTTGTGCACGCTTTCAATCAAATACAGAAGAAAGACACCTTCAAGCAATCAAAAGAATCTTTTGATATCTCCACGGAACTATGGATTTTGGACTATGGTATCCAAAAATTGATTCATTTGACATAGCGGGTTATAGTGATGTAGATTATACAAGTGATAAAGTTGATCAAAAAAACACAAGTGTTACTGTCAATTTCTTAAAGGATGTCCAATAACTTGGTCCTACAAGAAGAAAAATTGCACAATGCTTTCGTCGACTGAAGTAGAATATATAGCAACTGCCAATTGTTGTGTTCAATTCTTATGGATGAAGCATTAACTATAGGAATTTTCTCTAAAATTTTATTATATTCCTATATTATGTGATAATACTAATGCTATAAATCTTTCTAAAAATCCTGGGCATCATTCTAGTACTAAACATATAGAAGTAAAACATCATTTTCTTAGAATTCATGTTTTAGAAGGAACCAATGATCTTTGGCATGTTAATACTAATAATCAAGTAGATGATATCTTCACTAAATCTCTTTCAAAAGATAGATTTTATTTATTAAGAAAAGAATTTGGTATGTGCAAATTTCCTGATATTTAATTGTGTTAAAAGATACTATTCTACTTTCGTTTGCATTTATTAGCAAGCCCCTATCAAGCTAAATTAGTTACGTAAAAGGACCTTACAGTTTAAAGGAATTATTTAGAAGGGTCATTCTAGTTTAATAACCTAGAGTAAACGTTGTAAAAATGATATCGTCATTTTTACATCTTTGTACGATTATGACGTTTTTACTTTTTGATTGATTAGTTATTTCCTCTTTTCTTTTTGATAATGAGAAAGGGGGAGAGTAGATAAATTTTTTTATAATAATAAAAGGGGAAAGTAGTTAATGATCTATGATAGTTTTTCAATATTGCCTTGATGATATGTGATGTATTCTGCTGTGATATATGATATGTTAACGAAAGGCTAAAGTCTACAGGTATATCTTGGTTTATGTGAATTTTTTAAAATATATCTATTATTATTGGTTGTCATCATTGAAAAGTGGGAGATTGTAAGCTCAAGCCTTTCAAATGATTTTTTGATGACGTTATAATATTTCAAATTTCAAATTGGATTTATTTCATTATATAGGTAATGGTACTTTTTAAAAAGGAAATAACATTATAGGAAAATTACTTCTTTTCTTGCAGGAACCTTCTTAGTAAACTTTCTTATTAACATCTAGGAGGATCTTACCATTTGGAAAAATTAGCTCCGGAAATTTTTGTTCTAGCAAAGATGATATTAAAAATCCAAAGTCAACTCATAATTAAGATGAAGCAACAACTAGTTGAAGAAATTGTCTATTTAAAGAAGAACATCAACACTTGTGCAATAACGAATATATATAGACTTTCGAAACATTTGAGCAACATCTATATGCTTGAGAGTTATATCATTCTTATTGTGTCTTAGAAAATAAAATCATTCTATCAAGAGAGAAATTGATATTTGAGAGCTTACTTTTGATTTTACATATTATTTTTCTATGAGTTTTTAGAAGCTTATTATAAACTTTGAGAGTGGAAGGTTAGAGAAACTTGAAAAGCATACACTTATGAGTTTAGAGAGATTCATCAAATTTAATGCTCGAATTTTTATAATAAAATACTCAAGTTGGATACTTAGAGGCTGGATGTAGGCTTGGTTGCTAACCGAACCAATATAAATCTATTGTATCATTCTTTCTTTCTTTCTAACTTTTAAATTTTCACGTTATAAGTTTCTGTTTTTAAAAGACTCTTTCTGTTTCTATAAAGTAAGAGGTTCTTTTCACTTTAAGTATCAACAAGCTCCTATCAATTATCAGGCTTACCTCTATTTGAGCTCTAGCATACTCCTACTTAATTTCTTTATTTTTCTTTTTGTGACAAATTCATGTTTTTACAATCATTTCAATTTGCATTAGAGAACAAATCAAGAATAATGTTCTAAAACCATTATTTATTTATTTATTAAATGCAAAATTTTATTAATTAATAATAATATAAAATATTTAATTATTTATTTAAAAATCAATCACATAATAATTAAACATAAGTAAAAAATTCATTACCACTCTTAAAATTTGATAACAAATATTGGTATAACTATTAACTTCTATAATCTCAATCATAATGCTTGCATACTCTAACATGCATAATTAGTAATTCTATTCTCATTCCGATTCTCATTTTTCATTTCCATTATTATTTTTATTTCAATTCCTTCATTATTGACTATAAATGAGACCAAAATATTAATTTTATTACTTAGTTAATAAAATCTACGATGTCTACATAGATATTGAATTGAAATTTTTAAAATTTCAATACTTTAAAAGTTGTTACTCCTTTATATTATGATTGCGCTTAGATTTGTTGTACTACATTTGTATCATAACTTATATTCAGTAATTTAGAAGTGGGAAGGGTTAATCTTTAAAGTGTTTTCTTAAATATTCCTTAATATCTTTTATCAGATTAATGGATATATATGCAAAATCAATCAAGTTAGGATAAGTATTATTTCAGTTTTATTTGGATTAGTTATTTAATTTGTGTTTAAATTTTATGTTTTATTACAATTGTTAGAACTTGTTTAATTGTATTTTTACTTTTAATTTATTGTTTTTCTTTTCAATTTCAAGAAAAAATTGTTTGGGATTTGGTTTTGATTTTTACTTATTTTCATAATTTATGAAAATAACAAAAATTATTAATAATATTAAATGAATTAAATTCTTAAGTAAAGTTTGAACAAAAATTTACTTAATATTTAATTATTATCAGCAATATAAATATAATTTATATTGAAATTAAAAATAAATAAAATTTATTTTTATTTTAAAAAGCAATTAAAATTTTACAAATTATAATAATAAAAAAATAAAACTATAAGTTTCGTCATGCGATCAATGTTATGAATACCGTCTGGGACTCGATGCGAATTGAATCAGGCAAGAACTAAACTGCATTCTAAAGTACTGCTTTGGGATATTTTTAAATTTATAAAATAGTCCCTAAACTTTTAAAAATTGCAAAATAGTCCATATTGATATATTATACAAGCTGTCTCAGTATACTTTACTAGTTTCTTGTTTACATCAACCATACTTTAAAAATCTTAATAATAAATAATAATGACAATTAATTTGAAATAACAATAATTTTAAATATTTTCATATAAATAATAATCACAATTAATATAAATAAAGACAATCATCATCATACAATTATAAAACTAAGAATAATACAAAGCATTTAAAATATTACAATCATACAATTTCATCATTATAATAAATAATATTACATATTTACATCAAAAGATTCAAAACATCCGATAAAAGAACAACAAATATTACAAAAGGTTGATGACGAATAAGCAATCAAGTAGAAGTTGAACACGAAACAAAAATATTACATTTACATTACATACATATAATTTAACATAAACATCAATGATCAAATACAAGTAAAATTAAAGAAGAGGAAAATAAAAATCAAGTTCAATCACGATGGCGGATACCGCTTGAATCTGATCGACCCCATTGATCATTTGGTACAAAATCCTCATCATTGAGAGGAGCTTCATCATCATCATCATTCAAATTTAATGCACCAAATGACATGTCAATCCTTTCCCATCCAAGATCATCTTCCACATTCAAATCACTCACATCAACCAAATTGGGTTCTTGAAACCCAATCCGCCAAAATATCAATATTATCAATCTAATTGGATCATTTGAACAACTTGTGCTACTAAGAGTCCTAGTAAACAATTACATTTAATTATTAAAAAATTATAAGAAATTATATAAAAATTAATAATAAAAATAACATACTTTTCCCAAAGCTTTAAATTGTAACGAACAAAAACCAAGTCATTCAACCTCTTATGCTCCAATCTATTCCTTTTCTTGGAATGGATAAATTCAAATGTGCTCCAGTTTCGTTCACACCCATTGCACTCACACATTGACTTAAAATTGAATTTCAAACTTTCTCAAATCGGAACACTACATCCGAAAAGATCCCACCAAGCAACTAAGTTATAAGAAAACAAAAGTAGTGTTATAAACAAAATAAAGTGATAAATAAATTTCAACAAATAAGAAATAGGAAATAAGTAATACGGAGAAAGAAGTCCTCTTTGTTGAATAGCGACCGACATTCCAAAATCTCCATAAGAGTACTTATAAGCCTCCATTTGTGTGGTTAAAGCAATTTGCATTGAGTCATGAGGAACAATTGTTGTAATTGTCATAAGCATTCCTCTACTAACTTCAGCTTGCTTTTCAACATCCAGTCTAAAATACACACTGGGATTCAAAAATGCCCCAGCTATAAACAATGGAGAAGAAAGTTGTCTTTTCCTTCTCTCATTAATGATTGAGATATATGGCCCGTATAAAGAAGGCTTATGTTTCAGATTGGCCTTGATTGCTTCCGTTGCTCTCTCCATAGCATCAATAATATAACTCATTGTTGGCTTTTCTTCACTATCAGCCAACCGAAGCACCCTCACCAAAGGCTCACAAACTCGGATAACGAATTGAGATGCTGACCAAAATTTCCTATCTTCCAATATGATACTACAAACCTTCATTCCAGCATTAGACCTAGCATGCTGAGATGTTACCCACTTATCACTTGTAAACATTTGCCTTAACTCCTTCCTCAACAAAAGAAAAGACTGAAGTGATAAGAAATTTGTTGCAAATCTATTCACAGCAGGGCAACACAAATTCCTACCATTGGTAAATTCCCTTCTCATCAAATTTAAAACCCATGCACGATTATAAATAAATTTTGTCACCTTCTTTGCCTTCTGCATGGTCTCATCAAAAACAGGAAAATACTTAGGATTTCCTATATCCTCCAGTATTAAGTCAATGCAATGTGCAACACAAGGAGTCCAAAAAAATGAATTATAGGTTCTCTGCAACCTTTGTCCTGCCGCTTTATAAGCGGAATCATTATCAGTAATAAACTTAACAATGTTTTCCACCCCTACTTCATTCACAACTTGATCAAATATCCCAAACAAAGTATCAACATTTCTAATCAGGCCAAATGCATCAATCGATTTTAAAAACATAGAGCCATTAAAATAATAAACCAAAAATTTATGATAGGCTCTTGTCTCCTATTCGTCCAACCATCACACATAATTGAGCATCCATTAATACCCCAATTCGCTCTTCTTTCAGCCAAATAAGCTCTCATTTCAGACGCAACACAACTCAAAAGTTTACCTCTTAAGTCATCAACCGATGACCCTTTGTATCCTGGACCATAAGAGGCTATGACATCTATCATAGGTTGATAATAATATGATTGAGAAGCATTAAATGACGAACCTGTATCATACCACCATCTAGCTACTGCCATATCCACATTGTGAGCCGCATCTCTTGTCTGCATTGCACTACGAATTGAAGGTTGGGCTCCAGGAGTTGTTTGTGGTGCAAAGAAACCAGGCAGCTGCCTTCTTCTCTTCCTCACTTCAGATTGTACAAGATCTTGAGACTGAGATGGAATACTACTAGTACTACTACCACTACCACTACCACTTCCACCTTGAACATCTCCATAATCACCACGGAAACCGGCAAATGAACTTCCACTACCAATTTCAAGATTCAATCTTTCCCTTCTATCTTTCTCAAATTGATGTTCATCAAGCAATGTCTTCATCTGCCACTTCACATCATGACTTACTATTTTACACGCTTCCACATCTCCTTTAACCCCAGCTAAATGTCTTTTCAATCGGGTGATTCCTCCACCTTTCAAATGCTTGTTACAAAACAAGCAAATTGTATGATTCTTTTGACCAGGAACCACACCAGCATGAGCCCAAGCTGAATCACTGTATCTTCCTGAATTAGGTTGATCGGGAGTATTTGAACTTCCTTCCATTTATCTGTACACAAAAATGAATAACACATAATTTCAGTACATAATAACAATTCAATCCAATCCAATCCAATTCAATTCAATCAAATTCAATTCAATCAAATGCAATCCAATCCAATCCAATCCAATCCAATCCAATCCAATCCAATCCAATTCAATCCAATCCAATTCAATCCAATCCAATCCAATTCAATTCCAATCCAATTCAATTCAATTCAATTCAATCCAATCCAATTCAATTCAATTCAATCAAATTCAATCCAATCCAATCCAATCCAATCTAATCCAATTCAATCCAATTCAATTCAATACAATTCAATTCCAATTCCATTCATTCCATTCAATTCCAATTCAATTCAATGCAATTCCATTCCAATTCAATTCAATTCAATCCAATTCAAAACAATTCAATTCAATTAAAAACAATCCAATTCAATTCAATTCCAATCCAATTCAATTCAATTCAATTCAATTCAATCAAATTCAATTCAATCCAATCCAATCTAATCCAATTCAATCCAATCCAATTCCAATTCCATTCATTCCATTCAATTCCAATTCAATTCAATGCAATTTCATTCCAATTCAATTCAATTTAAATCCAATTCAATTCAATTCAAAACAATCCAATTCAATTCAATTCCAATCCAATTCAATTCAATCCAATCCAATCCAATCCAATCCAATCCAATTCAATTCAATCAAATTCAATCCAATCCAATCCAATTTAATACAATTCAATCCAATCCAATTCAATCCAATCCAATTCCAATTCCATTCATTCCATTCAATTCCAATTCAATTCAATGCAATTCCATTCCAATTCAATTCAATTCAATCCAATCCAATTCAATTCAATTCAAAACAATCCAATTCAATTCAATTCCAATTCAATTCAATTCAATTAAATCCAATCCAATCCAATCCAATTCAATTCAATTCAATCAAATTCAATCCAATCCAATCCAATCTAATCCAATTCAATCCAATTCAATTCAATCCAATCCAATTCCAATTCTATTCATTCCATTCAATTCCAATTCAATTCAATGCAATTCCATTCCAATTCAATTCAATTCAATTCCAATTCAATTCAATTCAAAATAATTCAATTCAATTCAATCCAATCCAATTCAATTCAACTCAACTCAACTCAATTCAATTCAATCCAATCCAATCCAATCCAATTCAATTCAATTCAATCAAATTCAATTCAATGCAATTCAATATAATCCAATTCAATTCAATCAAATCCAATTCAATTCAATTCAATCTAATCCAATTCAATTCAATCAAATCAAATCCAATTCAATTCAATTCAACTCAATTCAATTCCAATTCAATTCTAATTCAATTTCATTCCATTTCATTCAATTCCAATCCAATTCAATTCAATCCAATCCAATCCAATCCAATTCAATCCAATTCAATTCAATCCAATCCAATCCAATCCAATCCAATCCAATCAAATCAAATTCAATTCAATCTAATCCAATTCAATTCAATCCAATCCAATTCAATTCAACTCAACTCAATTCAATTCAAATTCCAATACCAATTCAATTTCATTTCAATTCCATTATATTCTATTCAATTCCAATCATATCCAACGCAATTCAATCCAATCCAATCCAATCCAATCCAATCCAATCAAATTCAATTCAATTCAATTCAATCCAATCCAATCCAATCCAATTCAATCAAATTCAATTCAATTCAATTCAATCTAATCCAATTCAATTCAATCCAATCCAATTCAACTCAACTCAATTCAATTCAACTCAACTCAATTCAATTCAATCCAATCCAATCCATTCAATTCCATTCCATTCCATTCAATTCAATTCCAACAATTCTTAATCCTAACAATTTCAAAACATTCATAATTCCATTTCCAAACAATCCATTCCCAACAATTTTCAATCCTAACAATTACAAAACATTCATAATTTCATTTTCATTCAATCCATTCCCAACAATTTCCAATCCTAACAATTACAAAACATTCATAATTTCATTTCCATTCATTCCATTGACAACAATTTCCAATCCTAACAATTACAAAACATTCATAATTTCATTTCCATTCAATCAATTTTCAATCCAAATTCCAATTCCAATTCCAATTCCATTCAATTTCATTCTAATTCAATTCAATTCCAATTTAATTTACATTCCAATTCAAATCCATTCCATTCCAATTCAATTCAAATCCATTCTAATTCAATTCAATTCCAATTCCCAAATACCCAAATTTATACTTAAGTAATTATTTATCAAAATTCAATACCCAAATATAAAAATGAATTACCATATAACAAATATTAACAATATGTCAATTAATGATTTAAGTTTTTTCAATTTTACTAATTTTGATTATTAATTGTACAAACTTACATTTAATTATTTATTTCACATTTGATTATCAATTTTACAATTAAAATTAGGTTTAAATGTTAATTTGATTTTGATTATCAAAGTATCAAACTCAATCTCAAATTCAATTGCACAAATTAAAATTAAATCTCATTCATCCACAATTCAACAATTCAATCACAATTACTATTCTAAATTTATTTTCCAATGGGACATTCGGATCAATTCAATGCCAAAATCCAAAATCAACTTCCATAATTCAAAATGCCAAAAACCAAAATGCAAAATGTCAAGTTCACTTCAAGAATGTCATTCAACATTTCAACCGAAATCACCTTCACCATTTACATTTTACACAACTTCACTTCAACGGTTCAACACTTTAACCCAAATCCATCATCAATTCATCATCGGTATCCAACGCAAAAACAGAAGCAATTTCCAACAACCACAAATCCATCGTCGTCCAATTTTTAACAACAAATCTACCATCATCCAACAACCAACACAATGATGAAGCAATTAATGTCAAAATCCATGAAAAATAAAACAATACATTCGGTCTTCACAGATCCGGGTCGATGTCGAATTAATGGTGGGGTTGACGTCGGAGGACGACAGACAAGGCATGCAAGGTGCCGCTCACGGTGGAGGATCGACGACGCGAGGGAGAACCGACTGAAGCTGGCGTAGAGGACTGACGAGGCGACGACGTGAGGGAGAAGAACGAAGAGTCGAAGACTCGACAGATGGACGAGAAGACCACCGGAGTCCAGATCCAGACCAGGGAGGGCAGCAACGTGGAGGGAGAGTGACGGATGACACGGATCTGGCGGACGAGGGCGGCGGAGACGGACGGAGCGTAGGCGAGAAGAGAGAAGAAGAGAGGAGTAGGTCGGGCCGTCCGGAGGGGGGGATTGGGTAGATTTTTAGGTTAAAAGCTTTTGTTTTTGTAAATAGGTCCCTAGGAAAACCGAAAATTACCGGAATCACCGATATTTTTCCAGAATCACTGGTACCGACCGAACGGAATTTATACCCGGTAACCGTGCCAATCTCGATATCTGGGTTTTAAGTAGAGTCTTGGCCGATCTGATCTGAAACTCGGATCATTGCATGCGATAGAGTTCGCTATTAAAAAATGACTTAAACACTATTCATAGTTGATTTTTCTATCTCAAGCATTGTTTCGATTCACATATGTTGTACAAACATTTTCACCGGAAGAATGCAATATTTACTAAACTAAGAAGTTAGTAATATCTATATATATATAAAAAGTGCTAATTACTATAAAACTAAATATGTTTTCATGTTTGGCCGTAGGATTTCTATTATCATTTACGTTCAAACTAAACATTGGTGACATGCCGACTTTGTATTTATATAAGATACAAAAAAATTCAGGAATTAAAATATTAACATAATCTTAATATATTGTTAAAATTGTGTATATCCAGCTATAAGTAATAGCATATCTATTGTTAACTTACTTAATGTTTATGAATTAGCTTTAAAACATTAGAATATCTCATAATAGTTCAAAATAGAAAATAAAACAGAAAGAATGAGGCATTATATACCAATTTAAAATTGATTTGAAGAAAATATAGTTAATATTAATTGATTCAGTTAAAAGGAGAGTCTAAAATAGAAATTTATATAAAATTATTAAATCCATCAAATTTATTTGAAGAATGCATAGTTAAAATCAATATTTTAAAAACTAAACTGATTTGATTGGTTTAATAGTAAAACCTTAAACAGGTTAACTTTTCGGTTTGGTTTTAAATTTTGGTTACAATTAGTTTAGTAATTTTGTTATTAAAATTGATCTATTTATTAATTACTTAGGTAATTTTTGAAGACTAGTTAGTTTTATAAAATAAAATTAATTAATTAATTTTCATTCGACAGTCATTTTTAATTAAAATTTAAAATTTTCAATAATCAAGAATAATTTATTTCAATCATTTTTTAAAAATAATTTTATTTAATATTTAACTGTTTTAATGAGATGCTAATATAATTGAACATTTTAATCCTATTTAATTATTTGTGAGATTCGTTAAAATCACTTGAAAAAGACTGTGAGAAGACCTCCAATTCCAATACGAAAGGTTACTTCATTCTGATGGACAATGAGATGTCTGAGGACTACTTGGGATCAGCACATGACCAAATATTGCTTTACAACTTCAACCGAGATTGATGCGCTCTTTTTCTTCCTTTATGGTTTTTTTAACAATAGAAACAGCGGTGAGTGTTTGATAACCGTCCCATTTTTGCATCTTATCTTTTTCTTTAACAAAGCTTGTTGCATTAAATATTTAGTATGAATATGGCTTTGTGTGGGCAGCACCCATATCTAATGTTCCGTTCGTTCAGAAAAGGTGTTGAGACTTGAAACTTGGAATATCAAACTCTATCAAAATGATTCCAAAAGCTCTTTGTTCGTTTAATAAAATAATGATAATCGGAGCATTGGTAAGCTCTTTTGTGCATAGAAAGTAACGAGAATTCTCTTTGTAACATAGTACATTAATGATTTTCTTCTGTCTCTCGCTTAATACACAACCTTACGTACTAGGTATGTCCAACTAAGAGAGTTTTTTTTTTTCTTTTGTTGTCCAAGAAATGTCTCAAAAGGATCTTAATTATGGGAAGATACCTTTAAATCATTCATACCTAAATTAATCTTGGCTCGAGTCTGATAGGTCTCTTATGGGAGGTAAAACTCTGGTCTCAAATTTTAAACAACTGCATACATAAAAATAATCCAAACCCATAATTTCATTTAAATTAAAAAAAGTCCCTTACGAATTCACATGTACCTGGGATTCAACTAAGAAAGTTATTTATATGTAAGTGAGGCATTATATGTAAGTGAGGCATGGAAGTATAAGTGCTTGTGGGGTTGGCTTTTCATAACCTAAACCAGAACGGTAATAAAGATGATAGTGATCAAACAACTAAATTCCTTTTGACAAGTCAGACTGGACCTCTTTTTTAATTTTCTGTCCGTCTTTTCCCTCTCCAGGTCCACAAAATCAGAGGACTATGGAACAAGCAGGCCGCTGCAGCATTCAAACCCGATCAGATTGGGACCATATAACTTTTTTTTTGAAAAATTTGGGACCATATAACTTAAATGTTACCGAGAGCTCAGTCATGGCAATCTCTTATCTTCCGTAGAGCTTAAAGAAGAGAAGTTCAGAGCCAGGAAAAAAACAAAACAAAAAACAACAATGGTCCTCCTCCTCCATCTAGGTTGTGGACTTCCCATGTCCAGTCACAACAATGGTCCTTCTCCTTCTTTTATTATACCTAAGCCGAAGATGACATATCGTCCAAGCGTCAGCTGATGAGAAAGATTCCCTACTTCGGATTTCGACTAGAGTCAAACCGAGCTGCAGCATGTAATCCGTTGATAGGACCACTTCTGCTCTACAAATTCACTTCCCAAGATTGCTATGGAAAATCTACATCATCTCATTTTTTTACTTTCGTGCGGGAATAAGATGAAATAATATGAATTAAGAGTAGAGAATCTGCAAATTATAGATGAGATGATTTGAAATAGAGTACTAAAAGGTTAATGAAATAAAAGATTTTATCTTTTACAAAAATGTCAAAAGAAGTTTTTTTTTTTGCGTTTAAATTTTATTATTTTATTATTATATCAAGATTTGTGCCTAAAAAATGTTGATTCTATTCCATTTCTCTCCTTAAATTATTAAAAATTATAATAGTGTTAAAATAAATATATGATGAATTTAAAATGCTATCTATAATATCTAAACCACTGATATTATTTAGTAAACAATTAATAGATTATTAGTTGAAATTTTTAAATAAAAATGTTAAGTTTTGGACATTATAAGTGATACTGGGGTGTTAATTTCTTAATTTGTTATTAAGGAATCAATTCTAAGCTGTAAATTAGACTCTTTAAATTGAATATCAATCCTTTGTAAGGAAACTTATGGTTTATGATATAGAAAACTATAAAATTTAAAGAAGTGTTCATACTAATTCCTAACATAATAGATTTTGAGGTCCAGAATCAAGTTGATAAAGCCGAATTTGGGCTGTGATCTTCCAACGGGTATGGCTAAATTTGCTGGGGATGGGAACAGAATGTTGCACAGGGTGTTAGGGCCCATCTTGAACTTGTGTTCAATCAGAAATCTGCCAAGTTTTGGTTGAATATTTTATATTTGTCCACTTGCTATTAAATTTGTTCAACCTTGGTATCGGTCAGATCTTCTGACAGAAGGTAGGGTCAGAACACCTGAGCCAAAAAATGAGGTCTCTTCCTATCGAACTCACAAACACACATTGGCCCACTTTCTGTTAACACTAGAATCCTCACCAAATCTTTGGTACACGAGGTGTAACTTAATGAAACTGTAGAACTTTTAAGGGGTGTAAAGAAAAATTGCATTCTTTGATTTAGTCACGTTTGAAAGAAGGAACAGAGAGAGCTTAATGCATCTTATAAGATGTGCCACGTAAGCAATACCATGTTATGAGCTTCCATGCATTGCCAAACTTAGAGCTGGTAGGGCATCAATTTGAAGTAGTGAATTAATACATATTATGGAATAAAAAGTTAATTTGGTGATCCTGAAAGCAACAGGAACAAAGATTCTTCTCTTGATAGTCAAGCAGTGGTCAGAAGGAAACTTGGCTATACTCAAAGATGCCTGTTCCTGTAAGAGACCAAAACTACTCCCTAAATAGAAAGGGGTTGCAGTCCAGAATTGCAGAATGGGAATGGGATATTCATATACAACCATTACAAATATTATGCATAACCACCAAATGAACGCAATCACAAGCCATGCAAATGACCTTTCCTTACTTCAACTTAGATAGCAACCACAAGAAAGTAAGGCGAGACATTTTAATTCTAAAAGATGTATCTATATATACACATTGCTGGCCAGCTGAACAGTACTATTATCCGGAAATTCCAAGCCAAGCATTTGAAGAGCTAAACCACCTCACTGCAGAAACCTACAATTAGGTTGCTGAGGTTAGCCATTGTTCATCATCTTATCTAGTACCATGTTCAGGTCCACCGACTGTCCATTCTCTGTCAGTTTTTTCACTGTTGCTCTCACCAAGTCTCTACGGAATCCCATAACAACAACATTGTCAACAAGGTCATCAACCTTTTCCCTGTTCTCATTCCCACCAGTGTCTGATTCATCGTCCAAAGTTGACGCAGTTGGAATAGCATGTGGTATCATATGGGCAGTCGGCACTTGGGAGAAACTGCTTCCACTCCTTAATTCTGAGGTGGATAAGGATTGCAAATGCTTCCCACTAAAACTGCCATCGTGGGTAGGGAAAGCATTGGAATGGTTAAAATCGGCACTATGAGCTTGCCTCTGCTGTTGCAACCATGCTAGTTCTTGTGAACTTAATGGCATGGATGAGGGCGGATCAATGAATTTTGATGGAGGATCCATGTTAAATTGATGGGAAGCAGGACGCATGCTAGGTAGCTGAGAGAAATTAACGCTTTTTTGAGATGCAAAACAATAATTTTCGTCAGGATGGTGGTTCAGTGAGCCATAGAGTTCAGGCTTAACAGCCGGGAAAGGTGGCTGCACTTGAGGCACCTGGGTTATTGACGTATTTACAGGAAAATGTTGTAGTGACTGATAAGGTTGATACGTATATGGTGATGGTTGCGACTGCTGAGTTGAAGGCATATGATACTGCTGCTGGGCAGTTTTCTGGGCCCCACCAGCTGCTGAATGGTAAGATTCTTGATTTTGAATGGAGGATGCCACGGTCCGAGGAAATGGACTAAAAGGCTGTAGAGATCCTCCTGGGATAGGAGGCGGTGGTGCTGTTGTTGCAGGTACTATCATAGTAGGACTCTCATGAGGCAGATTTGCAGCGTTTGAAGAGAGATTAGGAGCTTGTTGAAAAGCTGTAGGAACTGGAAGTGGTACGCCAGGCTGCTGAGAGGCTGATGATGATGAATCCATGGTGGTGGACTTTAACTGATCAGATTTGCCTTGCTTTTCCAACTGAAAATCATTCTTGAACAGTTGAAGCTTTGCAAGCTGGAGCTGAACCTCGGCTATCTCTTGTTTGTCCTTCAAATCCTCGACTCCACCTTGAACCTGCAAGAAACCATTTATATTAGGTATCATTGCAGTGAGTCACTGTGTTGATATAGCTCTAAACAGGTTTTAGATCTATATAATTCCTAAAGGCCGAAGTCTTCACAGCTTGAAAAAAGATACACACTCACGAAATCTTTTAAACCTTAATAAACCCCCGACAGAACAATTAAGTTAAAGACTTTTTTTCTTTGGTAAATAATAAGTTAAAGATTTGATGCTTAGATATCAGTAGAAACATAAGCCTCAAAAAGACAAGCTATTAAAGCATAAAAAACGAGAATGAAGCTTGAAGCAAGAGATTTGGTTTTGGTCAGAGTGTAGCATAACTCGACTACAGCTAAAATCAACGGAAAAGGAAACTAAAAAACTATGAAGACGAGCCCAAAAAAAAAAATTGTAACAGATGGTAGATGAGTAAACAGAAAACTACAAGCATTGATGATGTAAAAAATAAAATAATAAGAAAAGGAATAAAGTGAGAGAAAGAGGAAGGCAAGAAATTTAGGTGGCTCCAATTGGTAATTATTGGATCGGCGTAATTGTATTAGCCCTAACCCCTAACATTATCTAAATCCTCATTTCACCATGATTCTTAAGAAACGTTACTGTTAAGTTTACCATGTCGGTCTCTGAAACCATCACTGCTCATCGTTTTGTTCTTTTTGGCTCCTCGACTAAATACGGTGTCTCAAACACCATTCATAAGTAATGGATAGATTAACCAATCTTTTGATCACAACATATTCTATAGCCTAAATTCTGGCCATCAATGCACTGGTCAAATTCTAAAAAATTTGTCTTCATAGGTCAAACTTATTCAAGGCGTAATAATCTTATCTCATCTACGGATTAAGGATAGCATTGGTCTGGTATTATCTCTAACTTAGGATAGCAATTATCTTTTATCTCTTTCTGGTAGTTATCTTGTTTCCTTCCTATCTAGATGCGTTTCTTTGTTAGAATAGAACTATATTTCATGTACTGTTGAGTCCTATTAAAGGGGACCAAGTTGAAATAAAAGCAAGCCTTTTATGTCACATATTCACGCGGTTGAATCCCTCTCTCAAATAGATTAAAGGTCTAATGCTCCCTTTGAAGAGTCTAAGGCTCCTTTTAACGAGTCAACCAACAACATAGGAAAGTCCAAGAAGCTCCAGGTGTTCAACCCACATAGACGGATCACTAGATCTTACAATAAGCAGTTTCGCAACATTTTGGTATCAGAGTATACAACGATGGGAGATGAGGTGGAGATTGACTGCAAGCAATTGAGACAACACAGTCAGCCACAATGGAACAGATCAAAGCACTCTCACAGCAATTAAAGGAGCTGCTACCTGCAGGATTTAAACGTCCCCAACAAACAGACGCATCTTCGAGCAACAATCAGTCCGCACGACACCATGTGCGCACCACTGCAATTGCTGTGAATCAAAGAAATATTGACAGCAGGACTATGGGCACCGTAACTAGTTACACGAAACTAGATTTTCCTACTTTCCATGGCCGGAGGATCCCCTAGAATGGTTAATGCGTGGTGAGTAGTTTTTTGAGAATCAGCGAACCAGTAAAGAAGATATGGTGGGATTAGCGGCCTTCCATTTATTTGGGGTGGCTAAGATGTGGTATCGACGACTCAAGCATGAAAAGGGCCAACTTCAATGGTCAAAATTCCATAATGAATGTTTGCTCCGTTTTGGGCCAAAGAAGGGCAGCAACTCGATAAGGGCATTGACAAACCTGCGTCAAACAGGTTCGGTAGAAGAGTATGAAACTGAGTTTCAAGAACGGTTAGCATGCACCGGTACTTCTATTCCTACTAATCTCCTTGTTGGGATGTACGTGGCAGGGTTGGAGGAGGTACTCAAGGTGTTGAGGTTCATTTGCAACAACCCCCAGATTTGGCTACGACAATGGGTTGGGATCACAGGATGCCATGGCAAGGTAATGACAACTAACCCAACCCTAGGCCAAGGGTTTCGAACCGCATCTAGTCAACCAAATTCTCAGCCTTCCTTTGTCAAGCATCTAAGTCGTGCTGAAATGGCTGAGCGGCGTGCAAAGGGATTATGTTTTAACTGCAATGAACGTTATTCCAACAACCACCAATGCAAGAAACTCTTTTGGCTAAAGGTGAAGGATTTGTTCTTGGCCGATGTGGAGGAAGATAACGAAACAGAACCCACCATCTCCCTACATGACATCGTGGGACAACAACATGCCAAAACAATGCAGTTAGACGTTGAGGTGGACAGACAATTCCTCCTTAGATTGGTAGATTTTGGAAGCACCCATAATTTCATTAGCCGAGTAGTTGCAACAAGTTTTGGGCTGCTTGTCACACCACTACCAAATACTAGTGTGTTCATAGCTAACGGTGACAAGGTGCGTAGTTTGGGGGTGTGTAGTCAGGTAAAATTCTCTATTGTTGACCACTAATTCTGAGCTGACTTTTATGTGATTTCTCTTAATGGTTTTGGCATGGTCTTGGGAGTGAAATGGTTACAAACATTGGGGCCTATTACTTGGGATATTTCAGTTCTTAATATGGCATTTACATTATCCGGGCAGCAAGTAACATTGCATGGCAGGAAAGTTACTTCCGGAATTGCTATCAATTATTTAAGAGGTCCACAACCTTCACAGCCTCAGTTGGAATCCCCGTTGAAAGAGTACGAGGATTTGTTCCAGGATCCCACGAGATTACCTCCTTTAAGGCATTGTGATCATCACATTTGCTTACTTCCTGGCGTAGCACCAGTGGTGGTCCGACCATATTGATACCCACACCTGTAGAAGGATGAGATAGAGTATCAGTGTACACAAATGTTGCAGCAAGGTAAAATACGCCCTAGCCAATCACCTTTTTCTTCTCCTATGTTGCTGGTATCTAAACAAGATGGTACAACGTTTTTGTGTGGATTATTGAGAACTTAATGCCGAAACCGTCAAGGATAAATTTCCTATTCCGGTGGTTGATGAGTTGTTGGATGAGATACATGGTGCTCAGTATCTCACTAAACTTGAACTCAAATTAGGAAACCACCAAATCCGAATGTTTTCTGTTGATGTGGAGAAGACCGTCTTCTGCACACACCACGGTCATTTTGAGTTCTTAGTGATGCCATTTGGCCTCACAAATGCTCCTTCAACATTTCAAGCTTTGATGAACGAAGTATTTCAGGCAATCCTTCGTCAATTTGTCCTTGTATTTTTTGATGACATCTTAATCTACAGTCCTACCTGAGAGACTCATATGGAGCATGTCAGATAAGTTTTTCGACTACTTCGTGCCCACAAGTTGTTCTTGAAGCGTTCTAAATGTTCCTTTGGGGAGCGTCAGGTGACATATCTTGGACATGTAATCTTAGCCTCTAGTGTTTCGGTTGACAACAACAAAATCAAAGTCATTCTAGACTGGTCACAACCGCACACAATTACAGCTCTCCGTGGCTTCCTTGGGCTCACTGGTTATTTCCGAAAGTTCATACGAGATTATGAGTCCTTGGCCAGCCCCTTAACAAGCATGTTGCGGAAAAATTCCTTTCAATGGGATGACAAAACTCTTGTTGCCTTCAAACAGCTGAAACAGGCCCTCTCTACGTCACCGGTACTCCAACTTCCCGATTTTTCCGTTCCCTTCATAATTGAGTGTGATGCTTTAGGTGGCAGAATCAGAGTTGTCTTGCAGCTGCATGGGCACCCCATTGCTTTTTTTAGCCGTCAATTGACTACACGCCATCTCAAGTTGGCCGCTTATGAACGGGAACTGATTAAACTGGCGAAAGCTGGCAACATTGGAGATCGTATTTATGGGGTCATGCTTTTGTCATTCGCACCTACAGCCTTAAATATCTG
Source organism: Erythroxylum novogranatense (assembly GCA_029891385.1). Taxonomy (NCBI): domain Eukaryota; kingdom Viridiplantae; phylum Streptophyta; class Magnoliopsida; order Malpighiales; family Erythroxylaceae; genus Erythroxylum; species Erythroxylum novogranatense. The sequence goes on along the minus strand of CM057225.1, from coordinate 107,614,817 downwards.
TTGGAGCAGCGTCTCACCACTCCTCCCCAACAACATTGGCTAAGTAAGTTGATGGACTTTGATTTCACAATTGAATATCGAGTTCGTTCTTTAAACAAAGCTGCTGATGTCTTATCTCACCGAGATACAACCCCTATCTCCCTTGCTGCCATCAGTCAACCCCGACCACTATTGTTTGATGACATTCATGCCGAACTCAATGGCAACTCAAAATTGCAAAAACTCATGCAGCAGGCAAAACAAGGGGAATTAGGAGATGAGTGGAAATTACAGGATGGGTTGCTTTTGCACAAAGGGCGCATTTTTCTCCTCTCAACATCGGCACTCCCTGTCCACCTACCATGATAGTGTGCATGAAGGCATACAAAAAAACCTTGCATCGTGTCCGTAGTGATTTTTATTGGCAAGGATTAAAAGCTGCAGTTGCTGTCTATGTTGCAACGTGTCCAGTTTGTCAACAAAACAAGACTGATAATCTTAGCCTGGCGGGACTCCTTCAATCGCTTCAATTACGTCACCAAGTTTGGGCGGACATATCCATGGATTTCTTTGATGGGCTACCAAAATCATGTGGTAAGTTAGTCCTTTTGGTTGTAGTGGATCGTTTTTCCAAATATGCTCATTTCATATTGTTGGCTCATCCCTACACTGCCACCCGAGTTGCACAAGTTTTCTTTGAACATATTGTTTGCTTGCATGGAGTACCTGAAACTATTACTTGTGATCGCGACATTGTGTACACTAGCCTCTTTTGGAAGGAGCTTTTTCGTTTGCATGGCACAAGATTGCAGTTTTCCACCATCTACCATCCCCAAACTGACAGCCAGATCGAGGTGGTAAACCGCACAATCAAAATGTACTTACGCTACTTTGTTGGCGAGGCACCTCACAAATGGGTGTCTTGGCTTCCGTGGGCTGAATATACTTATAACACCTCATATCATAGTACCCTACATACTACTCCATTCAAGGTTGTTTATGGGCGAGACCCACCCCGCCTTCTCTCTTATAGTTCTAGTTCCACCCCAATTGAGGCCGTGGATGAGGCCTTAGCCATGCATGACCAAATACTTCAGGATGTTCGCACCAACCTTTTAGCAGCATAAAAAAGGATGAAGGAAATATATGACAAGTCTCATAGAGACATGGAATTCACTGCTAGATAGCTTGTGTGGCTCCGTTTGCTTCTCCACAAACAGCTGTCCCTTGGTGTTGCTGGACGCAACAAGTTGTCCCCTCGTTTTAATGGGCCATTTCCTATTATTCGCCGAATTGGCCCCGTCGCTTATGAACTGCAACTTCCCGAAGACAACAAAATACATAATGTCTTCCATGTGTCTTCTTTAAAGGCCTACAAGGGTTTAGCACCCACTTCGCCGCCAACTCTGCCTCCTATTGACAATGGGCGTGTTATGCTCAAGTCTTTTACCGTCCTGTGTGCTCGGTTAAATCGTGGCAAGAGGGAACTATTGGTGCATTGGTCTGGTATGGCTGTCCAAGACGCAACATGGGAGGATGTAGACAAATTTTGCACCAGTTACCCCGACTTTGGCTTCCAGACAAGCACAGTCTTCAGGTTGGGGGAAATGTTACAGACTCCTTCATAGGTCAAACTTGTTCAAGGCGTAATAATCTTATCTCATCTACGGATTAAGGATAGCATTGGTCTAGGATTATCTTTAACTTAGGATAGCAATTATCTTTTATCTCTTTCTGGTAGTTATCTTATTTCCTTCCTATCTAGATAGGTTTCTTTGTTAGAATAGAACTCTACTTCATGTATTGCTGAGTCCTATTAAAGGGGACCAAGTTGAAATAAAAGCAAGCCTTTTCTGTCACATATTCACGAGGTTGAATCCCTATCTCAAACGGATTCAAGGTCTAAGGCTCCCTTTGAAGAGTCTAAGTTCCAAGGCTCCCTTTAATGAGTCTACCAACAACATAGGAAAGTCTAAGAAATGGGGCAAGGGAAAGAATCAGATTCCCGAACCTGATTTCCAGATGTTCAACCCAAACTGACAGGTCACTAGATCTTACAACAAGCAGTTTCGTAACACTTACCCTACTGCAAGGAAGCCTGAAACTTGTTCCTAGAATTCCTCCCAAGGAAAAGTCTTATACCAAAATCGAAATTTCAACTCAGTTCTGGAATCTCAAATTCTTCCAACTTGGACCTAAATTCACAATTTTCCAGAGCTCTGCCTTAAAAAATTAACTATGAATTCATGAAAATCACTGATGAGTCTGTGTTCTTGCATGCATCTTAAGCAGCAATGAACCAACCATGTATTAGCACATATGTCTATATACAAGGTATTAGGGCCCAATAATTAAGAAGTTAAACTTGTGAACGGAGATATTTATACCGGAAGATTCCTAGTTTTCTCAAATATATCTGTTTTGATTTCATTCTTCACACCCCCTCTCGACCACCACAAACCACAAAAGAAAGGAAATTATAATATCAAAACCAACCACAATCAAGACGGAGAAGAATGAAGAGACACCTCTCTTATACTAGTTTAGCTCCTTTCTAGATCAAACTAGAGCAAATAATAGTATAGCTAACCAAAACCTTCAAAAGTCAAGTGTACCTCATTTAGAATGTTTTCCAGCTCCTTTTGCTTTCTCTCTGTCTTCCTCTGGTAAAATTCAATTGCTTCCTTTAAATCATCAAAGGAATTTTCCAATTTGTATGCTCTACTTTCCATCTGAGACACTCGTGCACTAAGACACTCAACTGAATGCAAGATAACATCAGAGTGTTCCTTCATCTTTCTATCAATCTCTGAAATCACTGCCACGTCACTTGAAATTCCAATTGTCTCGCCTCTGATTTTTGTAGAGTTGGTTCGACCCATGGAGGTCCAACCCTGTAAGAACATCATCCAAGCAAAATTTAAAAATCTAAGAATACTGATACAAGTGCAATTTGATCATAGGAAGTAATTTATGAATGAAATAGTGAGAACCGAGAAATTAATCTTGAAAGCAGTTGTTCCTATAGGACCAGAAAAACTGGACAGCTATGAGCTTTTGAAACAACCTCTCCATTCCATATTAGTAGAATTTTCTTGAGCACCTGGAGTGCCACTATACGAGTAAACGTACTGAAACTTGATGCGCAAAACATACATGACACTCCATAATTCAGTTAATAAAGAACCCAAGTTCAACAAGAAATAGCACAAATAACCCACCAAGAGCTGATTCTACAAACAAAAACTTAACAGAGGTTTGCAGTAACCGAAAACAACAAAAGCTCTGATCTTTTACAAAATTTTCAATCAGGAAAGTTCAACAGATCAAAATTCTGTACTTGGGTATCCATATAACCATTGTCACGTCTCAAGACACCGTGAATTTCATCTGCCTTGCAACGTTTATGTGGTAATCCAAAAGCAAAAAGGAAAGGAGAGAAGATAAATACCCTTAAATCAGTCTCACGCAAAACTCGGTTTCTTCCCTGAGAAGAACGAATCAGATGGAAATCGTCGTCGTCACCGTCATCAACATCATCATCTAGAAAATTGAGTGTCTGGGACTTGGAGAGTTCTGTAACCTGCTTATCCATAAATCTGGAGGGATGCATTTCAGGATAATTAACAATATCTCCGATCTTTGACAGATCTAAAGAACGATCGAAGTTTACCGGAACTTTTCGGGTTTACTCATGAGACAGACACACAAGCTCGCTTCGCTTCGCTTCTATTTTCTTCTTAAATTTTTGTATAGAAAAAACCTGGAAATATCCAAGCGGACTAGACCTAGACGTCTTCGTTTGCTTATTTTGCAAGTTGTAGTCCGTCTGGTACTAATATTAAGTTTAGCACAAAAAATTGGTCACTCTAATAAATTTGAGACTATGATTATGAAATCCTAATTCATTTAAGAATTTAATATTTTAACTAATAATTAAAACTTGATGAGTCAGGTATAGTGGAGTTTTTCGAGTCCAGATTTTTTGTCTAATATTACGATGTTTTATTGTGTCTAATAAATTTTAGATGTTTATTTATGTGGGTCTTATATAGGTCTCACATAAACTCTGTATAGCTCTTACAAAATAAATAATTAAAATTTTATAAGACAGAATAAGATAAAATAATATTAAATTTAGCATTTTAGTTCGAGTTTTTCCAATGACGAGCTAAATTGACTTAGTACAGGCCTTCCACCGACTTGCTGCTATCGGTGATTTAAGTGGCTAAATACCTCTTTTTACTCTACTTTTAATTTTCGTTAAGTTTTTGTTTTTAAATAAAAAAATTATTTAAATGTTAATATTAGTATAGTTATATTTTATTACTAATAATAATTATATATTAGATAAAACTTAAAGATAAACTAGTTTTAATTAATTATATATTTACTTTAATCTCTTTATTAATAAATTATCAATAAAATTATTTTATTTTTATTAAAATAAATTATTTTATTTTATCAAACTATTTACTTAAAATATATGTTTTATAGATCGAGTACTTATACGCTTGGACCTTACTCAAAGTTATATCATGTGACTTCTTCTTAAGGAGCATTCTTCTTTGAACTTATTCATACCATGAATAATTACGTGATTTGACATATGCCATTCTTTATTTCTAGGTTTTACTCTGTGCAATCTTTCTTTCTGTCTTTGGTCTTTGAACTTGTGAAGAAAGAAAATCTACTTAAAAACCTATAATTAGCAGCCATCTTCTGGGAACATATTGTTTGTTCCCGCTATCCTAATCCAAGTCTGTTCCAAGCCCTTACATCCATCCATTGTAATAAATAAATGAGAATTGGATGGGGATAAAAATAGTTATTCACTAAGCCCTTACATCCGTCCTATATTTGAAGATAAAAATAGTTATTCACTAGATGATATAATTTAAACTTTGTTTAAGCTCAAGGTTGAATCATGTATATTTTATAAAGTCCAAGTTATAATTGGCACTTGGTGTATCATATAGATCAAGTAAATAGTTATTAAACTATTTACTTAAAATATATAACATGTACATCAAGCACTTATAGGCTTGACATTTTTGTTTGGACTCAACTCAAAGTTATATCAAAGAGTTCTTTTTAAGGAGCATTTTCTAATCACTTCTTTAAACTTATTTACGCCATAAATAATTAAGTGATCTAACACATGCCATTCTTTATTTATAGGTTTTACTCTGCACTTCCTTCTGTTTTTGGTCTTTAAACTTGTCTAAGAACAACATCTACTTAAAAACCTATAATTAGCAGCCATATGTTCAGGAAGCATGATACACACCTCTCTGGATCAATTACCTTTTCTTTGGATGTTTTATGTCGTACAGTTGAAAGTAAAAATATTTAGTCACTAAGATGATACAATGTAAACTTTGTTTAAGCAATGTTAAATCATTTATACTTTATAAAGGCCCTGTTTGGTAATCAATTTATTGCATTAGTTGTTAATTGATTCTATTAACTGTTAGCTGATAGTTGATTATATCAGTTGATTTGACCAGTAAATTACAGTAACTGTTTATCATTTGATGTTTCATACAATTAGCTGTTTAATATGAGCTGGTTATGTGTAAAATGACTTGTGAGGACATGACTTTAAAAAATTATAAAGGTATGAAAATTCGTTAAATATTCTTATAGGAATTTAGATTTTGGATATTTAATTATACAAAAATTAAGTTTATAACTCTAATAAAAAAACATAAAATATATATTACTACTGCTACTGCTACTGCTACTACTACTACTACTACTATTACTACTAATAATAATAATCATGATGATGACGACGATGATGATACATCCAAACATAAAATATAACAATCCAAATAAAGTTTAACAACACAATTCAAATAGAGCAAAAGAAATGAGCATCATCATTTAAAGCAAAGGTTTATAACTGTTGGACCCCGAATTTTTTTTTATGATGTCTTTAAGCGTGAATTGTGTTAATTATGTGTTTATGCCTTAGTTTGATTCAATTGGATGTATTAGTGGATAATTGAGATTTATTTGAGTTTAATGTGGTTTGAAAGGATAAAAGTATTTGAGGGTATTTTGGGAAGATTGCTTAGGTTGGATTGGGTTAAAGCTTTGCTAGGAGGGGTATTATGGTCTTTTCCTACCCATTTAGACTTAAAAGAAAGAAATTAGAAGGATTAGAAGAAAAGAAAAGAAAAGAAAGAGAAGAAGAGGGAGAGAGTATCGTAGGGTGAAAAGAGAAGAAGAAAGTGGGATTTTCGATCTGGGTGTTTTCTGACTGTTTTGAAGCGATTTCCGGGTAAGTTCCTTCTTATTTAATCTTGTTTCGGTTGGATTAAAACTTAAGATGGAGTGAATGTAGTAGAATCGGTGATTTAGGGTTTTTGGGGAAAAATGGTTAGAAATCCTTGGGTTGTTGAGTTTATGATGGATTGGAAGGTTAGAGTGGGTTAGAAGTGTAGTAGAGGACTTGATCTATTGTGTAGAGGTGTTGTTTTTGCAAATGAGAAGGATTAAAGTTGGAAAATGGTTTCGGAGTCGTTCTCCAACCCGCACGTCGAGACATGCAGCTACGAACACGCCGCGACGTGCGAGGAACTGGTGTTCGTCGCGACGTACGAATTTTATGCACGTCGCGGCAAGCAACAGGCCGTTCGTCGCGACGAGCGCGTTCTTCGTCGAGACGAATAGCGGGTCGTTCGTCGTGACGAGCGTAGCTTCGCCGTGGTGAGCCCCCCTGTTTACAGCAAAGATGAAGTTTGGTATTTTGGGCATATCTTGGGCTGTAGATGTCCAAATGAGGTGATTTTGGATTCGTTGTGATCTAGAGATAAAAGAATACAAGTTTTATGAAGAAGGGAAGTTCGGTATTTGCCTCTTAGGATTCGGGGAATTAGATAGAAGTCTAGCGTAGATTGATAGTGTTAGCGTTTTTGTTTTGCGAAGCTGATTGAATATTTCTTTTGACTGTTATTGATTTGGGACTTGGTTTGCTATAGGAAACCAAGCCGACCTGTTTTCATCGTAAGAAGAAGGACCACAGTGAGTCGGATACTCAAGCGATATTAGGTGGGTAATATATTTATGGTTATTGTGTGTATGGGCAATATGTGTATGCTTGCTTGCATGTATGTGACACTACTTGTGTTAAATCATAAGAAATATTGAAAATGCATTGTGATCATGATTATGTACGACCTTGATAGGCCTTATGGCATTTTTGCAAGAATGAAAAGAATGAAAGGTATGAAAGCTTTGATATAATGCTTTGAGCATGAAACGAATGGTTATGTGCTTTGTTTGGGTGAGAGAGTAACGAATGGAGTCACGTGCACGTTGATGTATAGCCTTCTCCTGGCTGCCCGCTTGAGGCAACGAGATCCTTGAGAAATCGGACTCGGATAGTTTACGGTATAAACTTTGGTTTATCCGGATTGTTTTACAGAACTCTCGAGCCATTTGTTGTGCATTCCATGATTGATTTGTTGGACATGATGCATAATAATTGTTATATTGTGAAACAAGAATTTCATGACATATTCTCTTGATGGATACATGAATGTGAATCAATTGCTAAGAGTTGTCTATATTTGTATATGTACATGCTTAAATGTGTGGCTCGTTGCCAATGGCTGTAAATGTATATGCCACTGAGCTTCGCAGCTCACCCCATTATCTTCCCCCTCCTTAGGTGAAGATCGAGGCGACCGCTGATCTTGCAAGGCATTGGAAACTTCAAGCTAATTAGGAGCTTTGTATTAAGTTAGTATTTTGGTTAGCCCGCCAAGCATAACATCATGAAGCATATTCATGTATTTTGGATTTACACTTTATTTTGTATTACGCTATTTTGAGAATTGTTTGAATTTCCTTCAGATTGTAATGGCATGAAGCCCCTTGGTTTATGGGGTGTTTAATTCATAGATGGAATGCATGTGTAGAATGTGTGTAATGTTTGTGTGAATCGAATTATGTATGGATGTTGGGATCGAGTCCGATAGGTTTGGGAGCTCGTTGCTGGCGCAGCCTGAGGGGCCACCTCGGGAATAGGGATCCGGGACTCGGGCCCAACAATAACAATTCAAGAACAACGTCTAACTGTCATTAAACTAGAAACAATATTATCATAAATAGTTGTCATCTTCCGAGTTCTCTGTTCTTTAATGTCTTCTTGTGTAGAGTAACTTCAACATCTTGAAATACATCTGGAGATATAAATTCAGGATCTTGACCGATAATGCTAAAAGCCAGGTCGTTAATTGTACTTCTTCTAATATAGTTATGCAATGCAAAAGTTACGCAAATTATTCTATTTTGATCCATTAATGAATACTTAGGCATTTTCTCTGATATCTTCCATCGAGCCTTAAGAACACTAAAATCCCTCTTAATACAACTTCTCAATGATGAATGGGCTCGATTAAAAACTTATCGAGATCCTCTTGGATTTGCACCACGAAACTTTGATTGATGATATCTTGTTTTTGGGTAAAGTGTCAAATATTCTTCTCTTTCCGGATAGCCTTTATTAACCAAGTAATATTACCTAAGTTTCCATAAAAGCAATATAATTAGTATAAATGATATCATAAAAAATCTAAATCATGAATGGCAAAGCCTACAAATCTTAAAATTACCTATCGGTAGTTTTGAAAATTTAAGTCTCAGATTACTGATTATATCAAAGAAAATATGAGAATCGCGTGATGATCCCTCCCAACTAGCTAAAACATATGTAAATAGTAAGTTAAAGTCATATGCTACTAATACATTTGTTGTTGTTATTCCTTTTCATCCTCTAAATATCATTTGATCCTCCTTTGCAACAACTACTGCTATATGTGTATCATCAATAGCTCAAATGCAATCCTAATATAAAACAATAATCATAAGATGATAATGTAACACTTTTCAATGGAAAATACAATGAAGGGGAAGGAAGAACATATTCAGTTACCTTAAAATGTGGCATATATTTAACATCATTGGCAATTTGTGGTGGAATGTCCTTGAATTTTGGATCTTTTTGTACGATTATATCCTTTGAAAATTCATCCATAGTAGTCAAAACTTCTTTTAAAACCCAACTCATAGTTTCACCAGAATATTAAAATCGCTCTTGGTTATTAGAGAAATTTTTACTTAGGACATACATGAATAAACTGACTTTCTCTAAAATAGACATCCTATCCGAAGGTCTCAAACCATAATTATTTTCCAAAACTATACATAATTGATGAAATGTATTTTGATTCATCCTAAATGTATTAAAACACATTTTTTTCATGACCAATTCAATAATTTATTCATCCATAATTCTCCTGTTTGATAGGAAGTCATGCATGGTTCCTTTTATATGTGGTTAAAAAAATACACACTCATGTAACCCACTATACAAGCCATTGAATCCCAAAACTCAATCTCATTGTCCAAAAATTGTTTCATTTGTAGAAGTTGCATAATTTGCATAACATTATCATCCATACCTACAGATCAATAAGTAAAATTATATTGTAAATAAACAAGACACTTATATTTCTAAATATAAAGAAATAAATAATATAGAATGTAATAAAATTATAAATTACCAATAAGATAACATAATATAATAAAATAACCTAACCAAATTCATAATGTCTTAAAAACACCATGTCAACATAAGTGCACAACTAATAAAAACAATAAACTAAACATAGTAATGGATAGATAGAAACTATGTTTAATGTTTTTTAATGTTTTCATACTCATACATAAATTTTATGTATTCAACACTCTTTGTATCATCTAGTAAACAAAAAAAAAAGGATCTTCTTTATGGATCTTTAATCAATATGCAAGCAAAGTAAAATTCAGGAGTATCAGTCTCTAAACTAGGCAAAGTACATATTTTTTCCAAAGCATTCGTACATCATGATGTGACGCACCAGCACCAGTACTTTGTGATGCACCAATATTCATCATGTCTAAAATTTTTGTAATGGATCTATTCTTCTCCATTATTGTTCGCTGTCTCTTTTGGATCAGTTACATCATATCATCAAGCCTCTCATACATTACTGCAAATCTTCCTACCCTTTTATTGGAATTAGTTCTTACGCTCTTGTTACTTTGTGAACTATCACTCTCTAAAACTCTTTTGCATCTTCTTCTCTCACTCCCTTCATCATGTGTAGCTTGGGTGATCAGGGTAGATTCTCTTCACACTTCTTCCCTATTGTTTAAACCAGTAGTCTCATCTATATTCTCATGATCATGATAGCCTATGGAGGGTCAACCATAGGACAAAATTTAGTCTCTCTTCGGGCCAAACATCCAAAAAGTTGATCCAACTTACATTCAAGCTCAGGTTCAAGCCCTTCCTCTTTAAATGTTTTAAAATTGATGTTCTTCTACAAAAAAAATTAAAACTTATATTTAACTAACTATTTAGCATTAGAGTAAAGGAAAAGAATTTGAATTAGGGAAAAAAGGGATAACCTTAATCTTCAAAGTCCACCACTCCTCACTAGCAGCAGTTGTTCCTTTGTTATAATGTCACTCTAATCTCATTTCTTTCCCTTTCAACTGTTTCCAAGGAGTTTATCTAGTTCTCATCCAATTAAACTTATTTTAAAGCTTTGTTTTATCCCATGGTAAGTTGGTTGCTTTATGAAATTCTTCCTCCACCTTCTTCCATGGTAACCTTTTACCAATAACTTCACCACGTTGTCCCTTACTCCTTTTAATATATTGGTTACAAATATCACAAAAGATAAGAAGAGCTTATTTTGGCCAACAAATCTTACCTATATCATTCCCCCTTGACTTCCTACTTTGTTTACTTTTTAAGATGATGTCATCTAATCATATAAGATGAAAAAGATTATATGCTAATTAATCAATTTGCAATTGATTTCACTACTTAATTAGTTTTACTAGCTTGAATTAGACTAGTTCAAAAAATAAATATATAATTACTTTTTATCATCATAATATTTTATTAATTACATAATTTAAAATTATTTTATCTCTTAATTTAAAATGAGTAATAGAATTAACTTGTGAATATATTCAAAATTATATAAAATTGTAATATATTTTATTTAAAATAATTATATTATAAATTTTTTAATTAAATTACCATTTGTTTATATATAATAATTTAAGAAAATTATGTTTTTTTGTAACAAAAGAACAATTAAATAATTAAATAATATTAGAAAAGATAAACATGAAAATAAAATAGAGAAAAAGAGAGAGTTAGGGATAAAATGTGAAAATAAAAATGAGAGAGTTAGGGATAAAAGAAAATGGTTGCAACTTAGGGAGTTAGGGATAAAATAAAATGATTGTAGGTTAGGGAGAAAATAAAAAAGAGAGAAAAAAGAGAGTTAGGGATAAAACAAAATGGTTGCAAGTTAGGCTTCGGTGGAATGATAGGAGAGAGTTCTAAATTAACATTATAAAAAATAATGATACTTTTCATTAACTAAATTTGAAAAGTTTAAAATAACATTTCAAAAACATGAGTGTGTGTTAAAATAAAAAATGTTAGTACGTTAAAATGAAGAATATTAGTGCAATAAATTAAAAAATATTAGTGCGTTAAAATAAAAATATTATTTATTTCTCTTTTAAATTATTGTTTGTTTATATATTAGAATATTGATTTCAAGTTACTACCATCTGTATTTGTTATGATGCTTGTACGTAAATCAAATCCAAACTCTAATTTGGTCATTGATCCAACCCTTTATCAAACCCTCATCATCTACTCACATGTACATATCCCACATTAAGCAAATAATTTCTAAATACTAGAAGGGTTTAAGAAAAAATTCAATAGTAAATAATATTTAAAATGATTAACATAAACAAACATAAATTTTTATAGCATTTCATAAACATAAATTTATAGAGAAGGGTTATGATTACAGATATTATAAAACTATTACACATAAACACTTTTTTCTTCTTTGCTTTTTATTTCTTCTTTCGATCTCCATACTATCAAAAACAGGCCACAAAACATAACAAGTTATGTCACCCTTGCGAGAATAATAAGACATAATTCCTGAAAAAGCAATAACACTAAACCGATCATTAATGATCAATTATAACTAATTAAAGACAAAAACATTGACAGATGATTAATAAAAACAATGTAGCATTGAATATCTTATGACACAATTCATAAGGCTCTTATCTGTTGAATGCTATCACACATAGTAAATCACTAACGATGTCTAATGGCTTAGGGTACAGATGGGACTAACTTTTTACAGACAGAAACCATTGGTAATAATACTATACTATATAAATGGTAAGAGTCATTTGATGTGTTATCAGATTATCGGTCTCAGCTTCCATGATCACATGCCTTTGCCATCACCAGTCATCACTATTTGTGGCCAAGTTATAGAGAGATATAAGTTTGTCATTCTTACCTAATAGAAATAATGGAGACATTATTTTATTCTTATGTGGACCATATAACTTCCGAATTTACAACAACTTATGGTCCAACACATATAACAAAAATTGATATACAATTTTCATAATATAAAAGCAACTCTCACCTATTTTAGAGTGATCTTTATATGAAAACAGGCCCTTATATTCAATTTTCAGAACATAAGGCCTTTCAAAAGAAAATAACTATCCATATCAAACTAAGGCAAAAATAAGATTAAACATATAATGGCTTCTTAACAAAAAAGAGAACGGAACTCCAGTTCAATGAATGAAGGTATAAGATACCGCATAAGGATACAAAATCTGATCAGACACAAGCAAAAAACCATCAAGAAATTCAATTAAGGGGATCAAAATTTATATATCATTGAAAAGGAAGAATTACTTATTTGCAAATCCTCAAAATAGCACTAAGATCACCACACTTTTGAAAAACCCGATGACTAGAAAAAACAAGTTCTAAAGACCAACGACTAGCGATTGTGTTGAGCTTTTCCATTTTATAAGTGAAAAACAAACGGTGGGCAGTTGCGATTTAATAAATGGAGTTAAATGCAATAAATAAAAAAAGTAGCTACAACCCCCACAAAACATCCATCTCAAATATACTATTATACTTCATTTATATCTCAACTACTATCACATTTCATTTAATGAAACATCTATCTTAGATATACTTTCATTAAATCAACAGATAGTTTCATTAAATTAACAGATGGTGGGCAGTTGCGATTATATAAATGGAGTTAAATGTAATAAATAAAAAAGATGCTAAACCCCCATGAAACATCTATCTTAGATATACTATCAGACTTCATTTATATCTCAACTATTATTAGTCTTCATTTAATGAAACATTTATCTCAGATATACTTTCATTAAATCAACAAATAGTTTCATTAAATCAACATACGGTGGGCAATTGTGATTGTATAAATGAAGCTAAATGCAATAAATAAAAAAATTGCTACAACCCCCACGAAACATCAGACTGGTTAAATCAACGCAGATATAATCATAATACTTTGCAGCATCTAAGGTTTCATTTGTTCCAAAATAGATACAAAAGAAGGAGAATATGCATAGCTTTTAAAATATATAACCTTCTGAAGAAATCTTCTCTTCTGACCTTAATTTCAAAACCTTCGTGGGCTAACAATCTCATCAAAGAAAAATCACAAGGCCAACAAACTATTCTCTTGGTAAAGATGCATTTTGCAAGAAACCAAATAATCATACGAACCAACAAGAATATAAGATGTAAAACCAATTAATTTTGCAACTTATGCATGATTGATACAAAAATATACCTATATATGATTGAGTAGCTGGAAGGACAAATTGAGGAGGTGGAGAAAATGGTAGAGATCAAGGGCAAGGATTCCTAGCGACAGGGCCACATAGATTCAAGTTATTTTCAAAACTGCAAGACTCTGAACTTAGCTAATTGGGCATATCAGTATATCAATCTCCTAAAATTTGTTGCAAGAAAGCACACCTAATAAGGGTGAACAATGAAAATGAGCTAACATTTGGTACAGGACCTGACAGGCTATTATTTAATAGATACCCACTAATACACTGACAAAGGTTAATTATCATACAACTGTACCACCACTCTCCAACAGATGAGGAAAAAGAAAGTAATAAGAAGAACGAATAGATTGATGTAAGCACTTACAAAACTTGCAGTACAGTGATATTAGTTAGAGACATAGGTATTGAACCTAATAGGCTATTATTGTTGAGTCGCCTATCATTACATACACACATAAAGTAAAACAATATCAAGTCGAAGTTATAGGTTTCCATAATATAACTAGAAAATCGGGATCAAATAAACAAATATAAGGGAGTGGGTAAATGGAGGGTATATGTGTGTATGAAATATAGAGAGCTAGAACATGCTAATAGGGACAAATTATAGTCAGAATAAAATGTGAGAAGAATAAATAATGAAACTTGGTAAAATCACCTCAATTTTTTTTATTAGCCTCAATACAAAGTTCTTATGAGATGAATTTATTATGGACTTCTTTGAACATAATAAAGTTGCAACTGAGTTTTTCAGAACCATAAACACAAATGTCAATAATGTCTTACATCAATAACCAAAATCCTCCTCACTTGATAGATAGAATAACAATGCTTGCTTGTAACATCTTCCTGACTAGAAAATCATACTGGCAGTAAAAGGATGTAACTTCTTAACACCACGTACATTCAATGGATTATATTCGTCGAATTTTATCATCGAGGCATCAAAATCTGAGAGATAAAGGAGGAACTATCCCAGTATATGCAGTCAATTTGACTGAGTAGTCTCTTTATTGAATTTGAGCAAAAAAAATAACATTAGGGAATTAAAAAAAATTATAAAAAGTTATCATGTCATCAAATAATATGGAGCCAAAGACAGATCACAAAACAGATCAAAGACATTACATCCTCTTCACAAGAACTTTATAGCTAGATTCGATGAGCATTTTCTATCTTAAGACATGTTTACTAGAAACGAAAGTGAACTTGAAGTGCAACCCACGACCAATTTAGGTTCTTGGAATTTCATAGTAAAGCAAAAGTATGGTTTGCTATTATTTGAAGTAGAATCATCAACTATGAATAGAATCATTACAAGCATGCTTATTCAATGAAAGTAATATAACACATATAGGTTAGAGCTCCATCTCAACCCAAGAAAAAGAGAATCTAGGTCATAGACACATATGATCAATTTTGCAAGTGAACATAAACAAAGATACCGTATGGCAGATTAAAATTGTAATCGTTATAAGTCAAATATGTCATCAAGCACCAGTATACAAAGACGAAGATTAAGTAGTCAAAAATCATCCCTTCAAATAAAATTCTGGGAAAGATCAACAAAACGTTTTAAAATCTCAAAGTTCCTCATTAGAAGCAACAATCACAATCAAAGGGGTAAAGTGGGGTACCACCAGCGTTACCATTATTTATACCCAATTCCTCTTCTGTGTATATGGTGAACCCATTTTTGTTTTCCTTCGACATTTAGCTAGTGGATCAACAAAATTTCCCTCTGTCTCTTCTCTACTCTTCTTCTGGTTAACTCATCACCGTCAATCGCCGCTTTGGGATACCGTCAAAGAGAAGAGACCAGTGTGATCATCACCACCGTGACATCTAAACAAAAACAAAGAAACATGTAAAATACAAGGGAAAAGGGAAACAAGAAAAAAGGAAACTGTCAGTTTCTTATGCAAGCTACAAGGATCCAAAATAGACGACTGATCTAGTTAGGAAGAAGAATTTGAAGAATCTAGAGAAAACGAGAGTGAGACTGATTCTTCTAGAGAAAACGAGAGTGAGACAGTAATGAGGTTAGGCAATACTTAAGTGCAAAGTCGACATTATAGGAAAGGGTAATCAGCTGATTGCCTTGAACCCTACTTACAAGGAGCTTTTAATTTTTAGCTGGTTAGGTTGAATCAGCAAACCCAACCAGCCAACAACCAAACAAATTAAAATAGCTTCTTCATGAAGTCAAAAAATTGATTTTGGCCAATCAACTAAAAGATAGTTGATTAACCAATAATCAAACAAGGGCAAAGTCTAAGTTATAATTGGCACTTGGTGTAGGCATTGAAACATGTCAAGGTAGGTTTTAGGTCATATCTGAATATAATCTCAACCTCCCTAGCCTAGTAGGATTTTAGTTTCTTAAAATGCCTAAAAGTTTTAAAGAACGACACATTATAGTATTGTGAGGGGAATGAGTTATGATAGGCAAATCATAGTCCTATTGTTTCTATTTTTCATCCATTAAGGGATTTGATATTTTTAAATTTCTCATCTTTTATATTGGCAAACTATTGTCTTGCGTTAGATTAGAAGAAAATTGAAACCTAAGATTATTCTTGTTTGTATCATTGTGTAATTTTAGTTATATTGATCGTCAGTCATTGGTTCCAGTAATAAAGTTGTTTTGTGATCATTATTCTTCCAATTTCTTAGTCATTTGAATTCTCATTTAACAATTCTCATATGTAGACCATCGAAAATGGAGACCTATGTACTTACTCGCTTTAAAAAGTATATGTTGAAATATAAGTAGAAGTTTGTCCCATATGGAAAGAATATATAGCCTTAAACATGCATATAAGCCTAGTGAGTTACTCCTCCTATCACTAATTGGTTTTAGGATGTAACCTCATTTGGGCTTGTATGTGCTCAATCTATTTGGGCCCAATATTACAAAATTTTAACAGTACATACTTGTAAGGAGTCATATATATACATGCAAACGTTTATTTAAAGTGTATGTATATATGTAAATGTTTATTAAAGTGTGTGTATACATATAAATGTTTATAAATAATATTATATGCTCATTAAATTTAGTACATATATATGTAAATATTTATTAAAGTGTATGTACATGTAAATTTCCATGAATAACTTATATGCTTATTAAATTTAGTACATAAGCATGCAAATGTATATTAAAGTGTGAAGTATATGAACATATAATATATCATATATTTTAATTATTTTAGATGCTTGAGCATATTCCTTCAACATATAAGGTGACATCCAATTTTACTACAAGACTAAGGAATGCTATTAAGCCTTTAGTCAATAAAATAATACCTAACAATATACCAACAAATAACTCTAATTCAATACCTAGTAGAAATATACCAAGTGAAGAAATGATTCAATATAAAAGAAAAACATCATTGGGAAGTGATGTTTGGAATTATTTCACCAAAACTAGATCAAGGGATGAAGTTGAAAAGGTTGAATGTAAGTATTGTCTATTAACGAGGTGTTTTAAATGTGGAAACTCTCATTTCAAGAGACTCGTAGAGTTATGCAACAAAAAGAAGATGGTATTAGGAGATCAAGTTTTTTAAACCCCTAACCTAATAAGAGGGAAAAATGAAATAACTATCATAAGTTATGACAACAATAAATTAAAGTTTTTGCTAGCTAATATGATGATTGGTAATGAACAACTACTCTCCATTATTGATAGTAAAAATTTTAAGATGTTGCCTACCTTACTCCAAGTAAACTTCGAGATCCCAATTGAGAACATCATGAAGGTTTTGAGATGAGGCATTAAGGGAGATTAGGTTACCAAAAGAGGGAATAATGTTATTTAGTGTTGTGAGACTTTTAGGAGCGAGGGCAGTTGTCAGACCCCGCTCCCGGAGCCCAACTTTCGTATTCCTGAAACCTTATGCTTATAACCTTGCAGAATTCTTAATTGTAACTCCACCTTCGAGGCGAATGCACACTACTTAAACATCACAAATACATATTGACTTGTTCATATAAAATATAGCTTGAAGCCTCACGCTCATATAGAGGCAGGAATCACCTTGATCGGAGTTATATAACTCAAGATACACTCCATAAATCTAAAGGAGTTCATATCCGAAACCTGCTCTCTTAACTGACCTCTCACTTGCTTTAATGCAAACTTCCTCAATTTCACTCCAATTTATACTAATTTTTGTATCAAGAATGGTAAATGTCTTATAAATCCAATGGTTCAAACCTCACCTCAATTGAAGGCCGGATGAGGGAATTATGCCCAAAAGAGCAGACCATGCTCACTTCTAAAACCCAAATGAAACTCTTTTGGCGCAATTCTCATAACTTCTAATCTAGAGGTCTGATTGTGTTCGTTCTTTCATCATTTGAAAGTAGACATCTAGATCTACAACTCTCATGAAGACTACAAAACGAGATTCGGTCTCTAACTATGCCCAAAACACTTGACTAACAACTCGACTTATGCTGGATGATCACTCATAACTCGAGTTATTGCTGACAACTCGACTTGTCGAGACAAATAAGTCGACTTATCACTAACTGTAACACCCCACTCCCGCGAGACCCGAATCCGATATCGACGGTGATATCCCAGCCCGTGACTCGCGATGGTGGCGTACTAGAACAGTCACTACTTTTTTTAAACTCGATATGACATTTTTCTTTTCTTACGAAAACAGTTGAGTGTGCAAAACAATAATGATTTGGCCCAATTATAACAAAACATTTGCAATTACAAAAAAATTTCAATTATAAACCAATTTCAGTTATACCATACAAGTACACATAAATCAAAAGGGCCCATGAAACAATTCACTACTCTAATGCGGATGTGACGACACCGATCCCGACCACGACCTTCACTTGAATCCTGCGAACATACTCCCGCTTCACTAACGGGTATTCTTCATTTCTGAAAAATAGATGCAATGTTGGGTGAGTTTGCGAACTCAGGTGAAAACCATCATCGATGGTTCACCCAACTCATGCATTCACAATCATATACACATAACACATAGTAGCATTTACAGAATATCGCATGCAATTTCCTTATTCACATTTCACAGTCATTACAATCAATTTACATTTTCAGTCGGTAATATACATATGCAATGCCCATGAGACACTTTCAATTTTCGTTTCATTGTTGTGACCGTGCACCTGATCATTTACGCTGAGCCGTGGCTCAAATCGTTGGGCTTGATATGCCTGCGGTGAGCCCGAGGCTCTATCACCGTTGGACCCGAGGTCACGTGCGTTGAGCTTAAAGCTCTATCATATACATTGGGCATGATGTGCCTGAAAGCCCAAAGGAGGCATAAAGGTGCATCGAGCCTCGTGGCTCGCATACGTTGGTACCACTGTTGGACCCCGAACCTCGAGTGACAATTGACTATGATCAAGTGGATGAGTTGATTGAAATTAAGTTGAAGATCATGAAATAAAGAGAGAAAGTATGAAAATATGAAAAATTGTGTAATAGTTGACTTTTCGGCCTTTGAAGGTTGACTTTTGTTTGAGACAAAATTTGAGAAAATGATCTACATGAAACTTGTAGGTTATGTTGAGAGATTTTGTGGACATAAAGTTTGTAATTTTCGATATCGGGAGTGAAAGTTATGATCGGTCAAAGTTTATGTTTGATCGGGTTTGACTTTTATATTGGTTGGAACTTTGATGAGAAATTAACCTAGTTAGAGGTTCATTGAGCTTTGATGTTCTTCATGAAAATTGAAGGATTTGTTTTGATCTTTATTTCGATATAAAGTATGCAATTTTTCGATCTCGGAAAATTAAGTTATGATTTTGACAAGTTTGTATAGAGGATAGTATCTTTGATCGGAAAATGGACTCCGTGAGGAGTTTAATTGAGTTTTTGTTCTTCTTGGAAGATTTAGAGCTTCTCTCAAGCTTTCTATAGAGATTAAGTTTGTCAAAATCGGAGTTCGGATTAAAAGTTATGAATTTTGGGAGTTTAGTGAAAAAAAAAAAGAAAGTTTTAGCGCCTGCTAGCGACGGCGGCTTCTAGCGAAGCGGGCGCCCAGACGCCTCATGAGGCGACGCCTCGCCTGGCGAGGCGGGCGTTCTTCGCCTCATGAGGCAAGGCCTCATGTCATGTCTCAGCCTCGCTAGGCAACGCCTCGCCCTAGCGAAGGAGTCTCTCGCCTCATGAAGGCGCCCCTCATGAGTTAAGCGTCCGTCACGATCTGACGCCGTTTTGTTTCTTAAATTTTGATTTCTTTGTTTTTAATCCCACCTTTGCTCACTATTTTGCCTATATCTTTTCCGTCCGACATCCGATTGAGTTGATTCTTTTGCGTTGGATTCCTAAGACATTGAATTTCATTTTATAAGAAATTTGTGAACTTTGAGGTTAAATTAATGGTGATTAATTTAATCAAAGTGAGTCGGGAAATTTTCCGAGCATGATACAGTTGTTTTGTGAAATTCGGGATCTGAGAGATCCGATTGAAGCGATTCTTGAGGCGAAATAAAGATAAGACAAGGGCTACAAATCATATGAAGCCATGAAATGTCAATTTTGCCCTTAGGACTTTTAATGTTTGAATTTAAGTTCGGATTAGGGTGAAATTTTTGGATTGGGAACACCTGAGAGTAATTTGAGTATAACTTTTGATCTGGGAATCGAAATGAGACGATTCTTGTTTTGAATTAAACTAGAGACATAAGGCTACAATTGTTATGAAGACATCGAGTTTCAATTCTGGAATTAAAAATGTGAAATTTTGGACGGAAATAATCGTACATAAGAAATGTGTTAGAATATGGATATTTCCGCACTGTTTCGCACATAACTTTTGATGTAGTGCTCGGAATTGAGCGCGGTCAGTGGCGTTGGATTCGTATGAGTGAGAGGAACATTTCTCGAGAAGGAAGTTTTGACAAATTCCTTCAAATCGATAGTGCGAATCAAACCGCAAGTAAGTGTAACTTTAAGTTTTGAATGAAGGGCAAATTGGTCATTTGACCTTCAATTAATGAAACTCATTAATGATTGTCGTTTTGAGCTATTAAAAACGATGAAGTGGCTGGAATTACAGAAGAGAGAAAGAGAAATAAGAAAGAAGAAGAAGAGAGGGAAGCTTGGTTATGTAGGAAGAGGAGAGAGAAAGTTTAGTTTTGATTTTTCTACTTGTTTCTTAAGGATTTTGGGATGGTTCCAAGAGAGAAAAAGATAGAGGAGCCTAAGAGCTTCCTTCCAAGCCAAAAAAATTCGAATTTGGAAGAGAAAGAGGTAAGAGAAATTTTTCTACCTTGAGATTTTGATTAATCTTCGGTTTAGAATTATGACATATGAGATGGGTTTATGGATTGTGGAATTAATTTTGATGTATATGCTTTAGGTTGGGTTTAATTTTGGATGAAAAATCGATTAAGGTTTAGGCTTAATTTTATGATTGAGAATTTTGAGATATTTTGGTGTAGAATTATAGGAAATATGATGAATTGATGATATATGAAATCAATTTTGAAGAATTTGTATTTTATGGTATTGAATTTGGATAAATTGGTTTAGGCCAATTTTAAGATTTAGGAATTTTGAAATTGAGGATTTAGATGTCTTGGAATTAATGTGAATTGATGAATTGTGAGATTAATTTTGAAAATTAAGTTATTTATGAGATTGAATTTGAGTGTCTTGGTTTAGGCCAATTTTGAAAATTGGGGATTTTCAAAATTGAGATTGAAATAGCTTGAATGTAAATGGAATTGGTGAATTCCTAAGTTGATTGTGAAAATTAAGTATTTTCGATGTGAAAATTTGGATGATTATGGTTTAGGTTTTGGTATTTTGGAAGAGAGAAAGCAAGGATCAATTGGAGCTTGAAATCAAGTTTCCGCAATAATTGAGGTGGGTAGCATATTTATATTTTGATTTGTGAGCATTATGCAATTTTGAGAAATTAAAGAAAGCAATTTTCAAAATTGAAGAAAGCAAAATTTTGGATTTTGATACATTATTGTTTTAGTAAGTGTTTGAAAAGAAAGGTTGGTTAATGTTTGAAATTGTGATTTCCAAAGGATTTCGGAAAATTATTACAAGTGAATTATGTTTGAAAAGAAAATAGAAATTTCAAAGTTCATTTTGTTATGTATGCATTGCTAAATTATGTAAAGTCTTGAAGTTATTGATTGATTGATTGAGTGATTTAATAGTATGCATTATGTGAATGCGTGGAAAATCAAGAATTTGAAAAGTGCCTTCTAGCATTCTAAAATCTCGTTCGATTATGTGTTATGTGGGTCGGTTAGGTCCTTTGGTGAGTCGTCATTGCTCTATGTGTATAGCCTTCTCCAGTGCCCGCTATGGGCACGGAGTCTCGATTCGGACTCCTTCACGGCTACACCGGACCGCAATGCGGAAAGTGTAATCGTTTCGTTTCACGATCGCACAGACCGCTATGCGGATCGCGAGACGCTCTGCTTGGACCGAACCGCACCATTCGATGTGTTATATGTTTTGATTTGTTTATGTGTTCGCATTCATATTTATGAAAAATTCAAGAAGTTTTGAAAATGAGAAAAAGTGAGATTATTATGAAAAGTTTGAAAATATGAAAAAATGGGTTTGAGGAAATTGTTTGAAAATTATAAAGTTTGAAAAAATTAGCCTTTTGGCAAAAGAGTATTAAAATGATTTCGCTTATTTATCGCTTTATAAATGTGTTATCCACGAGCTGAAGTCACCCCTTTCATCTCCATCTCCGTGTTTCGAAAGCGAGATTGGATGAAAGAATGTGAAGACATCGGCCCGACGGTTTTGTGCTTTTGAAATTTGCATGAGTTAGTTTTGAGTAATCTGAAATTTGAGTATGGAAATGTTTATGGTTTAAGATAGATTTGAAAGAAAGTGTATTTGTGTATAAAGTTGAGTATTGTGAATGAATGAGAAATTTGTTTATGAAATTATGAATAATTTGGGAATATATATGTATGACCGATTTGAGAATTTGATCGAGTTATGAGATTGGTATGTTGATTTGAGAATTATGGAAGTGTTAGGTTTAAATGTGCGTTTATTGGTGTTCGGATTCGGACGGGAGTGTCCGATGATTTTGAAATGTATTTGAGATTATAGAAGTGTATTCGCTTTGCAGAATTTTGGGTTAGGATAAAGGCGTACGTTATCTTCTGAATTTTCAATAAGATTTGGGATAAAGTGTAATTTTGGAAATTGGATGCATTGGTTATGTTGTAAATGTGTTTGAGTAAGAGAAGAAATGAATAAGGAATGAGAATAAGAAAAGAAAAAAAATTCATAACGGATTTTGAACGCCTTAGGATTCCCAACGCGATTCATTTCTGTTCTTTGCTTAGTCACGGATGTCGGAAAGTGTTTCATTTAAATTGATTTGTTTGCTTACTTTGTTTTCTATCCGTATTCGATTTGCATTCGATTCGATCCCGCTTTCGCTTATTCGTTCCGCTTTGTGATCCGTATTCGATTATTTCGCTTCGCTATATTCGATTGAATCTGTTCGTTTGTTTCCGCTTGCCTTTGCTTCCGCTTCCCTGCGTTTCCGTTTGCTTCGGTTTCCGTTCTGCTTATGTAGTTGGGTCTCGGTAACGGGATCCAACATTTATAATATCGAGCCCAAGAATATGATCTTACTTGGGCGTATGAGTATGAATAAGGAATTGATACGAGTTTGTAAAGATAAAAGTGAATTTGTGAGAATGTGCTAAGTGATCATTTGATTTTGATGAAAGAAGTATGATTGCCTTTAGGAATTTGCAAATTGATATGTATGACTATTTGATGAATTCAAATGATTGGTTTGATTTGAGTGTTAAGAATATGTTTGATTTTCGGAATGTGTTGAGGAAATTAAGATTAGAACTTCTTGAGAAATTGTGATGAATTGATATAGATGAAAGAATGATGGCATAATGATGATTGAACCATATTAGGATTCTTTAAGAAATGGACCATTGACTTGTGTCCATATCTGAAGAAATAATGAGCTATAGATATAGTGTTTTGATATGATATGAGTGGTATATGGTTTAAGGAAGTGAAAATTGTAAGAGATTGAGAATATGTATGATGAGTAAATGTGATGAAAAGTAATTGATTATGAGTTTTGGAAAGAAATTAGTGAGAAAGTGCTTGATGATCATTGTTTAGAAAGAAATTTATCACGCAAGAACGAAGTTACTTGAGTTAAGTAAATATGAATTTCGAGGACGAAATTCTTTTAAGAGGGGAGAAATGTTGGACCCCGAACCTTGAGTGACAATTTGACTATGATCAAGTGGATGAGTTGATTGAAATTAAGTTGAAGATCATGAAATAAAGAGAGAAAGTATGAAAATATGAAAATTGTGTAATAGTTGACTTTCGGCCTTTGAAGGTTGACTTTTGTTTGAGACAAAATTTGAGAAATGATCTACATGAAACTTGTAGGTTATGTTGAGAGATTTTGTGGACATAAAGTTTGTAATTTTTCGATATCGGAGTGAAAGTTATGATCATCAAAGTTTATGTTTGATCGGGTTTGACTTTTATATTGGTTGGAACTTTGATCGAGAAATTAACCTAGTTAGAGGTTCATTGAGCTTTGATGTTCTTCATGAAAATTGAAGGATCTGTTTTGATCTTTATTTCGATATAAAGTATGCAATTTTCGATCTCGGAAAATTAAGTTATGATTTTGACAAGTTTGTATAGAGGATAGTATCTTTGATCGAAAATGGACTCCGTAGGAGTCGAATTGAGTTTTGTTCTTCGAAGATTTAGAGCTTCTCTCAAGCTTTCTATAGAGATTAAGTTTGTCAAAATCGGAGTTCGGATTAAAAGTTATGAATTTTGGGAGTTTAGTGAAAAAAAAAAAAAAAGAAAGTTTTAGCGCCGCAGTTAGGCTGACGGCTTCGCCTCAATGAAGGGCTTCAGACGGCCATCACTAGGCGACGCCTCGCCTGGCGAGGCGGGCTTGCTTCGCCATCCATGAGGGCAGGCCGCGCCCGCGAGCTGGGCGCCTCGGGCGACGCCTCGCCTAGCGAGCGTCTCGCCTCATGAATGAGCGCGCCTCTCATGAAGTCAAGGTCCAGACGACACGACGCCGCTTGTTTCTTAAATTTTGATTTTTTGTTTTTAATCCGACCTTTGCTCACTATTTTGCCTATATCTTTTCCGTCCGACATCCGATTGAGTTGATTCTTTTATGTTGGATTCCTAAGACATTGAATTTCATTTTATAAGAAATTTGTGAACTTTGAGGTTAAATTAATGGTGATTAATTTAATCAAAGTGAGTCGGGAAATTTTCCGAGCATGATACAAGTGTTTTGGAAATTCGGGATCTGTAGAGATCCGATTGAAGCGATTCTTGAGGCGAAATAAAGATAAGACAAGGGCTACAAATCATATGAAGACATGAAATGTCAATTTTGCCCTTAGGACTTTTAATGTTTGAATTTAAGTTCGATTAGGGTGAAATTTTGGATTGGGAACACCTGAGAGTAATTTGAGTATAACTTTTGATCTGGGAATCGAAATGAGACGATTCTTGTTTTGAATTAAACTAGAGACATAAGGCTACAATTGTTATGAAGACATCGAGTTTCAATTCTGGAATTAAAATGTGAAATTTTGGACGGAAATAATCGTACATAAGAAATGTGTTAGAATATGGATATTTCCGCATTGCTTACAAGACATAACTTTTGATGTAGTGCTCGGAATTGAGCGCGGTCAGTGGCGTTGGATTCGTATGAGTGAGAGGAACATTTCTAGAAGGAAGTTTTGACAAATTCCTTCAAATCGATAGTGCTAATCAAACCGCAAGTAAGTGTAACTTTAAGTTTCAATGAAGGGCAAATTGGTCATTTGACCTTCAATTAATGAAACTCATTAATGATTGTCGTTTTGAGCTATTAAAAACGATGAAGTGGCTGGAATTACAGAAGAGAGAAAGAGAAATAAGAAAGAAGAAGAAGAGAGTGGAAGCTTCGGTTATGTAGGAAGAGGAGAGAGAAAGTTTAGTTTTGATTTTTCTACTTGTTTCTTAAGGATTTTGGGATGGTTCCAAGAGAGAAAAAGATAGAGGAGCCTAAGAGCTTCCTTCCAAGCCAAAAAAATTCGAATTTGGAAGAGAAAGAGGTAAGAGAAATTTTTCTACCTTGAGATTTTGATTAATCTTCGGTTTAGAATTATGACATATGAGATGGGTTTATGGATTGTGGAATTAATTTTGATGTATATGCTTTAGGTTGGGTTTAATTTTGGATGAAAAATCGATTAAGGTTTAGGCTTAATTTTATGATTGAGAATTTTGAGATATTTTGGTGTAGAATTATAGGAAATATGATGAATTGATGATATATGAAATCAATTTTGAAGAATTTGTATTTTATGGTATTGAATTTGGATAAATTGGTTTAGGCCAATTTTAAGATTTGGGAATTTTTGAAATTGAGGATTTAGATGTCTTGGAATTAATGTGAATTGATGAATTGTGAGATTAATTTTGAAAATTAAGTTATTTATGAGATTGAATTTGAGTGTCTTGGTTTAGGCCAATTTTGAAAATTGGGGATTTTCAAAATTGGAGATTGAAATAGCTTGAATGTAAATGGAATTGGTGAATTCCTAAGTTGATTGTGAAAATTAAGTATTTTCTGATGTGAAAATTTGGATGATTATGGTTTAGGTTTTGGTATTTTGGAAGAGAGAAAAAGCAAGGATCAATCGAGCTTGAAATCAAGTTTCCGCAATAATTCGAGGTGGGTAGCATATTTATATTTTGATTTGTGAGCATTATGCAATTTTGAGAAATTAAAGAAAGCAATTTTCAAAATCAAGAAAGCAAAATTTTGGATTTTTGATACATTATTGTTTTAGTAAGTGTTTGAAAAGAAAGGTTGGTTAATGTTTGAAATTGTGATTTCCAAAGGATTTCGGAAAAATTATTACAAGCTGAATTATGTTTGAAAAGAAAAATAGAAATTTCTGAAAGTTCATTTTGTTATGTATGCATTGCTAAATTATGTAAAGTGCTGAAGTTATTGATTGATTGATTGAGTGATTTAATAGTATGCATTATGTGAATGTGTGGAAAATCAAGAATTTGAAAAGTGCCTTCGGGCATTCTAAAATCTCGTTTCGATTATGTGTTATGTGGGTCGGTTAGGTCCTTTGGTGAGTCAGCGCTGTCTCTATGTGTATAGCCTTCTCCAGGCTGCCCGCTAGTGGCACGGAGCTCCGATTTCGGACTCCTTCACTTATATAATCGACCGCAATGCGAAAGTGTAGTACGTTTCATTCACGATCAGCACAGACCGCTATGCGGATCGGCAAAGACGCTCGCTTGGACCGAACCAGACCATTCTGATGTGTTATATGTTTTGATTTGTTTATGTGTTCTGCATTCATATTTATGAAAAATTCAAGAAGTTTTGAAAAATGAGAAAAAAGTGAGATTATTATGAAAAGTTTGAAAAATATGAAAAAAATGGGTTTGAGGAAATTGTTTGAAAAATTATAAAGTTTGAAAAATTAGCCTTTTTGGCAAAAAGAGTATTAAAAATGATTTCGGCTTATTTATCAGTTTATAAATGTGTTATCCATTTAGCTGAAGCTACCCCTTTCATCTCCATCTCCGTGTTTCGAAAGGGAGATTGGATGAAAGAATGTGAAGACATCAGTTCCGACGGTTTTGTGCTTTTGAAATTTGCATGAGTTAGTTTTGAGTAATCTGAAATTTGAGTATGGAAATGTTTATGGTTTAAGATAGATTTGAAAGAAAGTGTATTTGTGTATAAAGTTGAGTATTGTGAATGAATGAGAAATTTGTTTATGAAATTATGAATAATTTGGGAATATATATGTATGACTGATTTGAGAATTTGATCGAGTTATGAGATTGGTATGTTGATTTGAGAATTATGGAAGTGTTAGGTTTAAATGTGCGTTTCTGCTGGTGTTCGGATTCCGGACGGGAGTGTCCGATGATTTTGAGCTGTATTTGAGATTATAAAGTGTATTCGCTTTGCAGAATTTTGGAGTTAGGATAAAGCGCAAGTTATCTTTGCTGAATTTTCAATAAGATTTGGGATAAAAGTGTAATTTTGGAAATTGGATGCATTGGTTATGTTGTAAATGTGTTTGAGTAAGAGAAGAAATGAATAAGGAATGAGAATAAGAAAAGAAAAAAATTCATAACGGATTTTGAACGCCTTAGATTCCCAACGCGATTCTCGCTTCCGTTCTTTGCTTAGTCACGGATGTCGGAAAGTGTTTCATTTTAAATTGATTTGTTTGCTTACTTTGTTTTCTATCCGTATTCGATTTGCATTCGATTCGATCCCGCCGCTTATTCGCTCCGCTTTGTGATCCAGATTCATTATTTCGCCGCTATATTCGATTGAATCTGTTCGTTTGTTTCCGCTTGCCTTTGCTTCCGCTTCCCTGCGTTTCCGTTTGCTTCGGTTTCCGTTCTGCTTATGTAGTTGGGTCTCGGTAACGGGATCCAACACCACCGGTCACAACTACTATTATCTGATCATTTACTATGCATGAATGCACATGTCACTTTCCAATTTCCAATTATTGCATTTCTATTTCCAATTTCAATTAATTACTATTTCCGATCATTTCCCAATGTCCTCGGACTTTTAGTCCGGTATTTCATTCCTATGCTTTTACATTTCATTTCATTAACACATTTACAATCCAATTTACTCATGCATTTACACATACTTAATCACATTTGCACTTCAATATCACAATCCAATATTTCGAACACCCATGGTTCGAAATCAATCAAATCACTCAATCACATATATCCATCCTTGCTTCCTCATGGCAATCAATGCATATAATTAATAAACACATAAGGTTGAGAAACCAACTAGGTTACTCACCGCACTTCCGAAACTACACTGAAGTCCCAATTCGTCCGTGGAATGTCGATCCATCTAACCTCTATATCAAATCAAATAAATCGCACATTACCAAATATATCAATTTCAATAACCAATAACAAATACGATAAATACTATACATGTTATGACATTCCCGATCCAATTCCCGAATTTCTCATTTAGATCACTCTCACTCTAATTCATTATCATTCCAAATACCATAATTCAATTCACTAATATCAATACTCTAAGGTCACATTCCCATTAAAATCACATTCACTATTCATTTTCCACTCAACTCTGATAATCATCTAATTACGTTCCGAATTTCCATTCTTATCAATTTAATATTCTTAGTCTCCAAAATTTCAATTAATCATTTGGGGACCAATTCCTTTAAAATCAACCTTAAACTCATTACTTGTAACAATCATCTTATAATCACTTAATTTCATTTCTCCTAAATTGCAATTTCTAGTCTCAAATGCCATTTAGTTCATAGCTAATCCAAATTAAATCCCAAAACTCTCCAATTCAAAAACCTCAATAATCAACTTTTCGGCAATCAGTCTCCTTCCATGACGCTCGATCCTTCGTCACAAGGCGTGAAATCTCTTTGCTATCGTCGTGACGTCGCCGTTGCTTTCGTCGCGACGCGGCGGACTAAGCATGTTCGTCATGACGACATCCTTCGTCGTGGCGTCGGCCTCCAACCCATTCGTCATGGCATACCAATTAAATAATTATTATTCGTCGCGACGCACGCTTAAGGGCTCGCCACAGTTTCTTCACACGTCATGACGCAAACCCGTAAACTCATCCGAAAACCCAGAAATTCATCCGATCTGCTGATATAAATTCTTCCAAATCATATCTAAATACTCTCAATCGGTTTTAAACGTTAAGCCCAACTTATTTCTAACCTCAGATCATCATTTAAACCCTTTTTCATCAAACACCCAAATCAAACTCTCACAAACCCTATCGCCGATGCTTGCAAATTCTCTAAACAATTTCTCACTCAAATCAATGATCAAATGAAACGATTTTAACTCATAAACATATAGAAACTTACTTGATTCGAGCTTCAACCGTTAAGAATCCTTCAAGCAACTCCAAATCCCGGCTTTCTCACCCACGAACGCCGATGAGCTTAATGAACAATTAAGCTTCTCTCTTAACTTATACATATATATATATAATCATTTGACTTATGTCCAATTCTTAGGGTCTAACAAACCGATTTCTATTCCATTTTCTCCCAATTTCGCAATAACCATTAACAATACTCCCAAAATCATAATTCCAATTGTTCCATATCAATTATCATTCTTCTCGGACTCGGAATCAAATAAATCACCACTAAGCCAATTTTTCGATCCGGATCTCTTACTCTAAAATTTCCGGAGAAATTTCCATAAATTCACTAAAATTGAGTAATGCCAATTCCTATGCTCAAATTTCTAAATTTCCATTTCTAAATTCCATTTTACTCCAATTCCATAATCAAAACCTAATTATACACTTATTACTAAATTTCCAATTTTCACAACCAAATTTTCATCTGTACGATTTTGATCAATTTTCCAATCGTACAATTAAGTCGATTCTCAACTGACCAATTATAACCAATTTCTGATTTCACAATCAAGTCGGGAATTGTCATACATGTACGTACATATATATATATATATCTGTACTATAGAAACAATAACACATGTACGATGCAACACTTGCCTGTACCAAATCCTAAACCCGATCCAAATTGCCAATATACCCGTCACTCCGGTAACGGGATGTTACAATTCTCCCCTCCTAATAAAAATTTCGTCCTCGAAATTTCATATACGATTCGTCAAAACAATAGGGGAGTCTTTTCGGTCATTTATTCTCTGGTTTCCACTTATTTCACTATACAACTGACCTGCTATCTTAATCACAATCGCAATCACTTACTTACCTCCCTTTTCCTTACTCAAACTCTATATTGTTTAACGATTTCTTTTAATTACGCTGTAATTCTTTATATTCAAAGCCACTGCTACTCACATCCGATCATATCGATATTTCCTATTTCTGTCCATCCAATTCATCTTTTAAGTTCTATTAATTTGCCAATCCATATATCGATTCACAACATGGTCACATCAAGGCCATTAATAACGAATTTCATCTCTCATTTACCTATTATCTCAATCAATACTTAGTTTGGCCGAGGTGATACATTTAGAAACGTTTCCTATATCGCTTATCATATTGCACCTCTCCAATGCCAATTACTAACCTCATAAGGTTTCAACAATCTCGATAATCATCAATTTGATTCATTCTCATCAAATTGGATTTCTTAACCACTATGATAGATTCAAATCACCTATTAATCTTAACTCAATCCTTCAGGGCCTTTGGGTAGATTAGGTCCTGCTCACTCGACTTATGTAAACCAATAACTCGAGTTCTGTCTATTCTGACTCGATTCTAACCCTCTACACTCTCTCTTGACTTATCCCAAACACCATGAACACTCCAATCCTTTCTAGACCTACCCATTTCTATGCCAAACTCATTCATTCAATAATTTGACACCTCCTCTCATGTCAAACACCTAGTTTGACTTACAAAAAGACTCAAGTTCAACTTCAATGATCCTGTGCATTCACTCATGCAAAGCTCATTAACCATCATTCAAAACATTCTTACTTCTACATAAGATTCATCAATCACAACTCTATACACATCTTTACTTGAACTAAACATGTATTTCTACCCACATGGAGTTTAAAGCCATTCGACACAACTTTAAAAGCCACACTTGACATGTTATTAACTGCCTTGAGAAACCATGATAAAACGTCATTTATGCATTTCATTCACATCAAAACAAATGTTTTACAATGCCTTAGTAGGCATTTCAAGCCTATTACATTTCAATCAAAATACATCTTGCCAAAATACATCTGCTTTTCTCAAAATGCAACCTAAAGCATTGATTTCTAGAAAGATCATTTCAAATACAAGACCAAAAGAAAATCTTGGAGTAATGCCTTTAAGCTCGCATCCTCGGGATCCCGCTCATTTCTGGAGAATTTGAGGGGTGAGCTTTATCTCGTGGTAAACACATTTATATTTATATAACAAGCATGTCCATTTAATTATTTATACTTTTAGCAATCTTTCAATGAAGTCATGATAGATACATCATGCAATTTTCATCAATACATAAACATAATTTCTCACAATTCAATCATTCATAATTCTTGCACTTTCATGTTATCACATATGAAACACATCAAATGGCTCGGTAAGTCCATATTCTTGCAACCATATAGTCTCATTTAATGAGGTTATATGGGCAAATCTTGAGGAGTCCAAAATAATGGATCATCCTATGCCATAATCGGGCAAATGGCGAAGGCTTTCATGGTCGACGATGCACGTGATTTCTTAGGACTATACCTTACCCACATAACACAACAATCATGATCATACAAGAAAATTGACTGTTCTTGTCCAATTTTCCATTCCTTTAGAAATCATCTTTGTCATACATCATTCATGCTTTTCATCATATTCATTTAACAAGTTTCTCCAAAACAACTTCATTCGCCATCATATAATGTACATCTATAAGCATCATAATTTCATACTCATTTAGGCTATTTCATTCAATACTAGCTCAACCATCATCAAATCATCAACATGTATCATTTTCATTTACACAAAACTCATGATTAATGATATCTAACCACTACTATCACAAGCATTTAATACAATCATCAAGTAATCAAAACTCATTAATGTCATGCATTAATTTACATTTATAGCTTATATACATAAAGATAAATATGAAACCCACCTTCAACTTGCTAAATCCTTGCTAAAAGGAGCTCTTCCTCTTTCTCTTCTTTTCTTCTTGTCCTTCTTCATTAAAACCGAAAACCCATGTCAATATAGCTTCAATTGAAAACTACATGACTTCTTTCATGAAATCAACTTGGAAATCACTATACCCATTCCATTTTTAGTCTTTCTAACCAAAAACCCAACTAAAATCTCAACCTTAAACAAGAAGCTTACCTTGAATCTTCAACAACACCAAGAGTTTCTTGGTTCAAGATGAAGCTCTAGCCTTCCTCTCCACTTTTAATTCTTGGACTTTCTTCAAAAACCCACTCAAACTCTTAGAAATCACAAACCTAACCAAGCTTTTCTTCTTTTCTTCTTCTTTTCCCTCCACCATCGAAACTCACTCTCTTCTCTCCCTCTATTTTCGTTTTCTCCTTCTTTCTCCACTAACTTACTCCTTTCTTTCTCTTTTTAACTCCTTACTCACTTAAGCCCAAAGCCCATCTACTCTTCTCTTCTTCTTCTTCCTTCTTATTTCCTACATCCTCCTTAAACTTACTCAAGCCCACTTATCTTTAAGCCCACTTCATTTCCTCCTCTTTTCTTCTTTTACTTCCCTACTACATTAAAGCCCATTTCATATATATCCTCTCTTCTTTTTTCTTCATTTGGACCCAAAGCCCCATTTAACACATTAAATTACCTCTAATTTATTTAAACCAACTAACACATTTAATACTTGCTATCTAACTCATTTAATCACATTTATTCATTACCTAACTCATTTAATGTCATATGCTAATTCATGTTAACTTTATTAAATACTAAATTAATTCACCCCATTAATCTAATCATGCTTGATTTGTTATAAAAAAAATTTTCTGGGGGTAACATTTCTCCCCCCTTAAGAAATTTCGTCCTCAAAATTCTTACCTTACCCCACTTTGTTGGGCCCGGGTCCCGTGTGCCCGAATCCCGAGGTGGCTCCTCGAGTCGCGCCCACGTCGAGCGCCCCAAACCGCGGACCCGATCCCAACATTTCGGCACAATCGATCAATTAATACATACATACATACATTGCCAGAACATACACAACCATACATTAAAGACCCTATAACCACAGGGATTTCATACTATTGCAAATTAAGAAAAGTCAACAAGTATCCTCAAATATAACAAAATACAAAATGAAATCTAAATCCAAAAATACATGAGTATGCTCAATGTTAACATGCTCGAAGGGCCAACAAAATACTAACTTAATACAAAGCTCCTAATTTGTCTGAAGTTTCCGATGCCGCGTAAAGTCAACGATCGTCTTGATCTGCACCTGAGGAGGGGAAAGAATGGGTTGAGCTATACAGCTCAGTGGCTAATATAATTATAGCCATTGGCAATTAACACAAATCCCAGCATATGAATGTATATATATTATATCTATATACACACATCAGGTATCCACACGCCAATCACTAATGTACGCATTCATTAAAATTAATGCAAGTCATAAATATGTCACAAAGCCTCCACAATGAACAATTCACATATGCAATGCGCATCACAATGACTCGAGGGTTCCATGGAAACAAAAGGAAGAAACCGAAGTTTAACCCTGAACGAAATGAGTCCATTCGGAGCTCATATGCCACAAGTGGGCAGCCGGGAGAAGACTCTTGTCTACGTGCAAGTGACGAACGAAATGGTTCCACTCTCGCCCAAACAAAAGCATAGATTCATACTCAAAATCATTTTATCAATGACATGCTTTCATGTTTCTCATTTATTCAAAATGCCGTGACCGAAGTCGAGGCATGACATGTTCAAAAATCATGATCTCATGCTTCTCATATGAAATCAAAAGTCATTTATTTATCACAATTAAACATGCATAACATATAACATATATTCATACATAGGCAAGAAATTGCCTAATCATACAATAACTATAAATATATTACCCACCTCTAATCGCTCGAGTATCCAATTCACGGATGTCCTTCTTCTTGCGATAAAATCGGGTCAGCTTGGTTTCCTAAATCAACCAAGTTGCCATTCAATTAATATCCATAGCAATATCCAAAGATTAGAAAGCCGAAATAAAACATTAAAATCCATAATCGATCTTCCCCTAAAATTTCGAACCCTTCAAGGCTAATTCCGAACTTCCCTTTATAGGTGTAAGTCGACTTGTATTGAGATGTAAGTTGACTTATATCAGTTCGGTACTAATAAGTCGACTTGTATACCCGTGTAAGTCGACCTATGCGTGTACAGTACCGTGAGATTGTTAGAGTAGGCCCTAAAGGCAATCCCCTTTAGCGCTTTTTGTTCATAGTCATGTACAGACTTAATGAATAAATAAAGAAAGGCATGTTTCATTTATTTGATGTTCTTTATGAATTGATATTGATCTTTAATCAAATTAATGAAGTCCATGATATATGACATAGCATGAAGGAAATTATGATGTGATCATAATCCCGAGATTCCTATCATGTGCAATTATGTCAAGATCTAAATTCTCCTAGTCATAGGATTAATGAGACCGACATCATTAATCCCATTGGATTAGCATATGTTATACTCCTTGATTGGATCAAGCGGTGGATCTCGTAAACTGTAAATATGGGATATTTAGAGTTGACACGGATGCTTACTAGCGGTAGTAAGTACATCGATGACCCGCCATGAGATCATCACATGGATGTCCTATTCTAATGTCGTTGATAATCTCATCATAAAGAATGGTGCAAGTATCCTTAGACTTGAGGTACTCAAGGATATCTTGGATATTGATTACGTGCTTTGACTCCATTCCTTGTTGCCTTTCGGAGGTTACTCATAGGGTGGTGCTTGGGTGCAACTTGAGGTATTCAAGGTAATCGAGTAGCCAATAAAGGATTCATCACTTCGTGATAGCGGAAGAGATACCTCGCCTCTTGTCAGATCATTACTTTAAGTCTCGGCGGAGCATAAATATGTCATGAAGAGTGTCTTCATGGACATATAAAGTAATGAGTCCTAAGACAGAACCGATATCACTTGTCTAGACTTAGTCTAGTAAGAGTTGACACTTTGACCATACTCATAACCAAGTGGGGTATAGTATGATGAAAGGACGAATTGCACGATAATTGTCTAT
Source organism: Erythroxylum novogranatense (assembly GCA_029891385.1). Taxonomy (NCBI): domain Eukaryota; kingdom Viridiplantae; phylum Streptophyta; class Magnoliopsida; order Malpighiales; family Erythroxylaceae; genus Erythroxylum; species Erythroxylum novogranatense. The sequence goes on along the minus strand of CM057225.1, from coordinate 107,579,198 downwards.
GGAAGGGTTCGTGATCTGGTTCGTGATGAATTCATCAAACCAATTACTTTCCGGTCAATTGGGGTCATGATGTGTTGCTAGACGCCGCCATGACTTGCTTCAGATTAAGTGTTAATCTAAGTGGCCAACATAACCGGGAACCTAAAGGGTCACACGCATAAGAGTGTTTCAGAGAATCCGTAAAATAGTATTGGACATAGTTCCAATTATGGAGAGCATTAGGATTAATTGGATCCCGATGAGATCGAGATATGTCCCGATGTGATCGCGATATCGATATTGCTGAAAAAGGTTTTCGGGGGTTTATCCCATATCGGGACTCGATAGGACCGACCCTAGTATGACTGGACCACTTCAGCAATTATATTTATATATATAATTAATTAATTAATTAAAGAATTAATTAATATATATATATAACATTTACGTGGAAGAGAGGAGAAGAACTTAGAAGTTTCCTTATGCTTAGTCATTAAAAAGGCATTTAATGGCTAAAAGACAAAAAAGGCATAAAGACAAGCCTATGGTGTCTTCTCTCTTGAAAATATACGGAGACCATCTTCTTCTTTTGTCTTTGAGAAAGACATATGAAGAAATGAAGATGAGAAGAATCGTTGGTCTTTGAAAGAGAGGAAGGAAAGGTTTTTAAAGAGTTTAAAACCTATGCTCTCACTCTCCATCATCGATCATCAAGGCTTCATCTCCAAGCTTCATCCCTTCTCTCCATCGATTTCTCAAGCTCTCCAGGACAAAGGTAGGGTCTAGTAGCCTTTACTTTGTTCTAGCTATTCCCGGGTCAAAAGGGTTTGTCTCGGTTAGGTTTTCTGATCTCTGCGTGGATACCTTTAGAGATAGTCTCTATTGGCTATTCAGGTTTGAGTCTTCATACCGACACATAGATCCTAGCCTTCGGGAAGGTCCCGGTGACAAAAATTTTTGTTTTCCGCACCTGGTACATGTGATGTACCTCCTGGGATTTTCTTACAGTGGTATCAGAGCCACTTGTGTCGTGTATGAAGCTAAAACCCTAGCTAGGTTGGACTTCCTATTTGAATTTGATGTTGATGCATGTATGCTGTCCAAATTTCGAATTAATATAGGGATATGTTTTTCGAAATTTTTCTGCTCAGAATTATTCATAACATGTTATAGAATATGTCTGTGAAAGATGAGAATTTATCAATTTTATTTGATATAGTTTTGCTAATTTATTCCCTAAGGTTCTAGATGCTGTTTTGTGACACATTCTGTGAACAGGCATGTGTATAAATTCGATAATAAATTCTAGAAATTTTTTTCGGATTGGCCTTCACCAACATGTCCCTAAGATGTTTTTGAATTTCTATGTGGATGGAAAAGTGTTTTCAAGGTGATTTGCTATTTATTCACGAATTTATTCTATGCTGTTTGGAATAGCTGTGTTGATGAACACAGATTTTGAATCGGTTTTGTTGCTTATGTTTACTGAGTTTTTGATGGCTATAAATCCTGAAAAAATTCATGAAGCATTTTATGAACATTTAGTAACCTTTTAATTTTCTCAGAATTTATTGAAATTGTTTCAATGATTATTTCGAGCAATGTGTAGTACTTGGCAGTTTTGTCCACATTGCTGGGACTGTTTTGCTTGGCATAATTGAATGTGTATTTTTCAGTTCCAATGCCTTGGACCATTTTTAATATGATTGAAAATGTGTTATCTTGATGTAGTATGCTTGACAAACTGAATTGCTTGAAGTTGGTTTTCCAAGAATTTTCGGATGCCAAATAGGTCACATTAGCGTCTCGTTAGTGTATTTCATTATCTTGCTTGTTTTGGTCGTCATAATTTTTGTGACTTGTGCCGAAGTAATTTGATAACGTATGGACTAGCTAGAGATGCTTAGGGTGATAATTTGGTGTTTCCTAAATTGTTTGGATATTTATGAGTAATGGCTCATTTTCAAGCTTTTCTTGTATGGTTTGACTGTATATGGCAATCATGTAACAATGAAATGTTCATTGGTACATCAAATTAACAGATATTACCCTAGGTATGTTGGTATTGTGAATTGGGACTACACGGATTGAGAAATTAGCCGATTAGATAGCAATTTCTCTTGGATAAGTTGACTTACACAATGTACAAGTCGACTTGTCCGTGCACTTTCACGGTAGACGTATAAGTCGACTTGCACAATGGTACAAGTCGACTTGTTAGTGCACAGATTACAAGTTTCGACTTACACATGCATAAGTCGACTTATTAGAGAGCATAAGTCGACTTATACATACACAAGTCGACTTATAACATGCAAAGGTGGGATGATGGATGATTTTAGGTATAAATTCAATATGATTGATGAAGTACCCTAAGTTATGCCATATAGTCATGGTGACTATAATCCTACGACTTGGAGAAGAAGAAGATGAGACCTGAAAACCCTCAAATCATATGAAAACTAACGCCTTCCATTAATATGGTAAGAACCAGAGTTCTTATAGGGTTGGGTTGTTGGGTAAACCCAAGCTCGCTCTATACGGATATGTTCGAACCATGAAAATGTGATTTTCGGATTAATGGGTTGGTTTTCACTAAGCGTTAGTTTGTTGAGTAAACTCAAGGTCAACGTGATGAGCGCGAAATTGGGTAGCATACATCAGATGTATGCACATCAAAGAGTTGATAACCTAATGTAAGTGCACACATCAACAAGTTGATAGCACTGACCGATAGTTGTGTCTAAGATGTAATTGGTATATTTGATACCTCCCGAGACATAAGGTGGCTTGTTGGGTAAACCCAAGGTCATGCTTAATGTCGGCTGTCGATGATGCAATTGGTATATTCGATACCTACCGATTGACCTAAGTTGTGGCTTGTTGGGTAAACCCAAGGTCATTTTTAGCAATATCGGATATCAACCCACTAGGACATTATGTCATCTTGTTTCTTTGGATTCGTAATGAGGGTTATGGATTCTATGAAACTAGTGGGAGCTTTTTGCATATCATTCAAGTCCTTATGATTATGCATCTATTCCTATTCTAACATTCTTTCTCTCTTTCCGTTTAGGTTGGTTGAAGATGTCTTCCAAGTGAACTTACGCCGCTAATGGATTCCAACAAGTTAATCGGACCGAATTTTCGATCGCTAAGGAATCTGAGAATTGTTCTCAGATCTGAGGAACTGGGATACATCCTAGATGTTCCACTTCCAGATGCACTAGCTGCTGTCGATGCTTCTGATGAGGATCAGAAGGCATATCGTAAGAATCTAAAGGATAGTGACATGGCTACTTGCATTATGCTTGCCTCGATGTCACCAGAGTCGCAGAAGCGAAGACGAGTCCATGGATGCTCACACTATAGTATTTCATCTTAGGGAGTCGCTTGATGAGCAAGCTCGGTCTGAAAGGTTCGAGACCTCAAGGCTTCTCTTCACCACAAAGATGGCCCTAGGGACATCTGCTGTGCAGTATGCCCTGAAGATGAATGGCTATATTGAGAGATTGGCCATCTTAGGTTTTGTAATGGATTATGAGTTAAGTATAGACTTAATTCTGGTTGGATTGTCCGAGAGTTATTCACAGTTCGTGTTAAACTATCGGATGAACCAAATATCCACAACAATACCTGAGTTGATCAATCTGCTCAAGACAGCTGAGCAGGCTATCAAGAATGATAGTAAGCAAGTGCTAATGGTGGCTGCTTTTTCTTCTGGTTCAAAGAAGAAAAAGAACCCAAAGAAGAAGAAGGCCAAGAAACCAAAGGGAAGCGCCATCAAGAAGAAGACCAAAGAAGTCGCCCGAAAGGAACTTGCTTCCATCAGGGTAAAGATGGCCATTGGAGGCGCAATTGCAAAGTCTATCTCGAGTCACCGAAGCGTAAGAAGGCATCGATGCCTCAACTACTTGAGCATGTATGTCATCGAGGTTAATCTGCTTCGATCACAACATTTGGGTATTTGATACGGTTGTGGCTCACATATGTAATGATATGCGGGGCCTAAGGGACGATGAGCGGCTCATGAAGGAGAAGTAGACTGCGTGTTGGAAATGGAGCAAGAGTTCTTTGCATTAGCCGTAGGAACCTATGTTTTGTCTCTCCCCACCGGGCTTGTACTCGAATTGGATGATTGTTATTTTGTACCCGCTTTGACAAAGAACATATTATCTGCTTTCTTGTTTAAATAGAATTTGGTTTCCATTTGAATTTTAATAGCAATGGTTGTTCTATTAATTTAATGGAATGCTTTATGGTAATCTTGGTACATTATGCAATGGTATTTACATATTAGATATGTCTCATCCAATTATGAATGTCAATGACACCAAAAGACATAAAAAGATAATTTAAAGTCAATTTACTTATGGCATTGTCGGCCGGCCATATAAATGAGATACGCATCGCTAAACTCCATAAGAGTGGTAGTTTAGGGTCATTTGATTATGAATCATATGACACATGCGAATCTTGTTTATTAGGTAAGATGACTAAGTTACCCTTCAAGGAAAGGGTGAACGAGCGATCGAGTATTAGACCTAATACATTCGGATGTATGCGGTCCGATGTCCATCCATGCTAGAAGTGGTTGTCGTTACTTCATTACCTTTATCGATGATTATTCTCGATATGGGTACTTGTATCGATAAGATACAAATCTGAAGCGCTTGAAAAGTTCAAACAATTCGAAATGAAGTAGAAAACCAGCTTGGTAAAAGTATCAAGGCATTACGATCCGATCGTGGTGGAGAATACTTAGACCAACAGTTTCTGGATTATCTCAGAGATAATGGCATTTTATCTCAGTGGACTCCTCCTTACACACCACAACACAATGGTGTGGCTGAAAGGAGAAATCGAACCTTGTTGGACATGGTACGATCAATGATGGGTTTCGCAGCTACTAAAATCGCTTTTAAGTGCACGCTAGAGACAATTGCTTACTTGCTAAACAGAGTTCCTCTAAGACAGCTTGATGTTACTCCATATGAGATGTGGACTAACAGAAAACCTTATCTTTCTCATTTGAAAGTTTGGGGTTGTCCTGCTTACGTGAAGCGGATTTAGTCAGATAAGCTTGAAGCAAAGTCTGACAAGTGTTTGTTTATAGGATATCCTAAAGAGACCATGGGATATCAATTCTACCTTGCTGAGGAACAAAAGGTGTTTGTTTCAAAGCATGTTGTCTTCTTAGAGAAAGAGTTTCTTCTGCAAGAGGACAGTGGGAACAAAGTTGAACTTGAAGAAGTTCAAGATGCTCAAATGCACCGCTTCATTTGCTTAAACTCGAGATCATACTCATTCAGATGAAGTAACAGTTCAACCTTCTACTACACACGAAGTTCGTAGGTTAAGTAGGTTACGCACTATTCCCGAGAGATATGGATTTCTCGTAAGTGAACAGAATGACGTATTGCTCATAGAAGATGATGAGCCTGCTACCTATGAAGAGGTTCTGAAAAGTTCAGAGTCTGAAAAATGGTTTTGCGCCATGAAAGCTGAAATGGATTCCATGTACCAAAACCAAGTATGGACTTTGGTGAATGCACCCGAAGGAATCAAGCCCATAGGGTGCAAATGGGTTTTCAAGAAGAAAACCGACATAGATGGTAATGTGATTACTTATAAAGCAAGGCTTATGGCCAAAGGATTTCGTCAAAGACAAGGAGTTGACTATGACGAGACCTTCACCCAGAGCAATGCTTAAATCCATTCGGATACTCCTAGCCATTGCGCCATTATGATTATGAGATATGGCAAATGGATGTGAAGACAGCTTTCCTTAATGGAAATCTGGCCGAGGATGTGTACATGACACAACCAGAGGGCTTCACTTCCATTGATGGCGAAAAGGTATGCAAGCTTCAGAAATCCATTTATGGATTGAAGCAAGCATCCAGGAGTTGGAACATCCGTTTTGATGAGTCAATCAAAGAGTTTGGTTTCTCACAAAATCCGGATGAACACTGTGTGTACAAGAAGGTTAATGGGACTGCAATCGTATTCCTTGTGCTATATGTGGATGACATATTATTACTCGGAAACGATGTTTCTATGTTGCAATCAGTTAAAATTTGGCTGTCCAAACAATTTGCGATGAAGGACCTTAGTGAAGCAACTTATATCCTTGGGATAAGGATCTATAGAGATAGATCGAAGAGGTTGCTTGGTCTTTCACAATCATCGTACATAGACAAGATGCTAAAGAGGTTTAGCATGGAGCAATCCAAGAGAGGGTTTCTTCCCATGTCTCATGGGATAACACTCGAAATCTATGTGTCCTAAGACACAAGATGAGAGGATGCGCATGGATCGATCCGTGTGCATCTGCAGAGGATCGATCATGTATGCTATGTTATGTACGAGGCCCGATGTATCGTATGTTCCGAGTGTCACGAGCGATACCAATCGGATCCCGGTGAGGGTCATTTGGGTGGTCACAAGAATATCCTCAAGTACTTGCGAAGGACTAAGGATGTTTTCTTGATATATGGAGATGGAAATCTCCAAGTGAGCGGCATACTGGATGCCGCTTTCAACTGATAAGGATGATTCAAAATCCCACAAGTTATGTTTTCACACCGAATGGCGGAGCGATCGGTTGGAAGAGTTCCAAACAAGAGACGATCGATTCGCCGATCGAGGCAGAGTACATTCTCGCATCGAGGTAGCAAAGGAAGTCGTTTGGATCAAGAAGTTCATTATCGAACTTGGTGTGGTTCCTAGTCGTGATGGACCCATACAGTTGTATTGTGACAACAATGGGGCTATTGCTCAGGCAAAGGAACCAAGGTCTCACCAACGATCTAAACACGCATCTGCAGATATCATCCGATTCGAGAGATCATTGCGGAGGTGATGTCATGAACGAGAGAATTCCACAGAGCGTAACATTGTCGATCCGCTGACGAAGCCATTGTCACGTAAGAATTTTGATTCTCATGTACTCGCTTATGGTATTAGATACCAAGGCGATTGGCTTTAGGTCAGTGGGAGATTTGTAGGTGTAAGTCGACTTGTATTGAGATGTAAGTCGACTTATACCAGCTTCAGTACTAATAAGTCGACTTGTATACCCGTGTAAGTCGACTTATGCGTGTCAAGATCTTAGTGAGATTATTAGAGTAGTGCCCTAAAGGCAATCCCTTTAGCGCTTTTTGTTCATAGTCATGTATGTACTTAATGAATAAATAAAGAAAGGTATGTTTCATTTATTTGATGTTCTTTATGAATTGATATTGATCTTTAATCAAATTAATGAAGTCCATGATATATGACATAGCATGAAGGAAATTATGATGTGATCATAATCCCGAGATTCCTATCATGTGCAATTATGTCATTATCTAAATTCTCCTAGTCATAAGATTAATGAGACCGACATCATTAATCCCATTGATTAGATATGTTATACTCCTTGATTGGATCAGCAAGGATCTCGAAACCGTAAATATGGGATATTTAGAGTTGACATGTGGATGCTTACTAGCGGTAGTAAGTACATTGATGACCTGCCATGAGATCATCACATGGATGTCCTATTCTAATGTCGTTGATAATCTCATCATAGAATGGTGCAAGTATCCTTGACTTGAGGTACTCAAGGATATCTTGGATATTGATTACGTGCTTTGACTCCATTTCTTGTTGCCTTTCGAGGTTACTCATAGGGTGGTGCTTGGGTACGACTTGAGGTATTCAAGGTAATTGAGTAGCCAATAAAGGATTCATCACTTCGTGATAGCGAAGAGATACCACAACCTCTTGTCAAGATCATTACTTTAAGTCTCGGCAGAGCATAAATATGTCATGAAGAGTGTCTTCATGGACATATAAAGTAATGAGTCCTAAGACAGAACCGATATCACTGGGCTAGACTTAGTCTAGTAAGAGTTGACACTTTGACCATACTCATAACCAAGTGGGGTATAGTATGATGAAAGGACGAATTGCACGGTAATTGTCTATGGAAGGGTTCGTGATCCGTTCGTGATGAATTCATCAAACTAATTACTTTCCGTCAATTGGGGTCATGATGTGTTGCTAGACGCCGTTCATGACTTGCTCGATTAAGTGTTAATCTAAGTGGCCAACATAACCGGAACCTAAAGGGTCACACGATAAGAGTGTTTCAGAATCAGTAAAATAGTATTAGATGAGTTCCAATTATGGAGAGCATTAGGATTAATTGGATCCTGATGAGATCGAGATATGTCCCATGTGATCGCGACATCGATATTCTTGAAAAAGATTTTCGGGTTTATCCCATATCGGGACCTTAGAGACCAATTCTCAAAGATGACCGGACCACTTCAAAGAATTATATATATATATATATATATTAATTAATTAAAGAATTAATTAATTAATTAATATATATAACATTTACGTGGAAGAGAGGAGAAGAACTTAGAAGTTTCCTTATGCTTAGTCATTAAAAAGGCATTTAATGGCTAAAAGACAAAAAAGGCATAAAGACAAGCCTATGGTGTCTTCTCTCTTGAAAATATATGGAGACCATCTTCTTCTTTTGTCTTTGAGAAAGACATATGAAGAAATGAAGATGAGAAGAATCGTTGGTCTTTGAAAGAGAGGAAGGAAAGGTTTTAAAAGAGTTTAAAACCTATGCTCTCACTCTCCATCATCGATCATCAAGGCTTCATCTCCAAGCTTCATCCCTTCTCTCCATCGATTTCTCAAGCTCTCCAGGACAAAGGTAGGGTCTAGCAGCCTTTACTTTGTTCTAGCTATTCCCGGGTCAAAAGAGTTTGTCCCGGTTAGGTTTTCTGATCTCTGCGTGGATACCTTTAGAGATAGTCTCTATTGGCTATTCAGGTTTGAGTCTTCATACCGACACATAGATCCTAGCCTTCGAGAAGGTCCCGGTGACAAAAATTTTTGTTTTCCGCACCTGGTACGTGTGATGTACCTCCCGGGATTTTCCTACACCCTTATCATACTTCTTATAGTCTTTATTCTCTAGATCACAACGACTCCAAAATCACCTCAATCAGACATCTATGCCAAAAGATATCCTAAAAAATGAACAATTCTCATTTTCGGAAAAAGGGCTCATGCATGACGAAGAGACGCTCGTCATGACGAATCCATCCTACTACATGGCGCTTAGCCTCGGCAAGGCTCACCGTATAACAATTATCACACGTCATGACGACTCCTGCGCTTCTACACGCCACGAATAATAATAAAATTATTTACACGTCGCGACGTGGCTCCCTTCCACACACGTCGCGGCGCTATTCATACGCACGTCGTGACGTGCGGGTCTGGAGCTCGACTCCGAAACCCAGATTTCTGCATAATCCAAGTTCGATTCTGTCCCAAACTCACATGCAACATATGTAAGGCATAGATCAAGCTCTCTACCACAGATCTAACCCATTCTAAGCTTCCAATCCATCCTAAAATTATTAACCCAACGATTTCCCCAAATTTTCCCACTCAAAACCCTAAACCGTCGATTTTACTTAATCCACACGATCCTAAGGTTTAATCCAACCATAAACAAGATAGAAAGGACTTAAACTTACCGATTGAAGCTTTAAAATCGTCGAAACCACTGAAATCGCAAACTCTTTCTTCTTCTCTTCTTCCTCCTCTCGATGGCGCTTCCTCCTTCTTTTCCTCTTCTTTCTATTCTTTTCTTATTCTCTTCTTAAACCCTAAGGGCTTGGGCCCTTCCTAATAAGCCAAGGCCCAACACAATTTAGTCAATTTCTCAAGAACCCTTACACACTTTAAATCCTCTAACCCTCATTTAAACCACAATTAACCTATACTTATCCATAATATTCCCAAATAACTCCAATTAAAGCAAAACCACCTAATTATCACAATTTCTCAATTCATGCTGAATAATATCATAAAAAAAATTCGGGGTCTAACACACTTGCTTCCTCTTGCACTCTTTGTGTCGCCATTTCACTCCACCATTCCTAAGCTTTCTTTCAAATGACCTTGGATAACGGATTTAAACAATCCCTTTTTAAATGCTACATCTTATCTATTTCTTCCATATTCTTCAAATTAGTCAAAATTTTATTTCTCACTTCAACAACCTATCAATCTTCTTAACATACCCTTACTCGATCTTGGGCACACCTTGGCATGGTGGTATTCATAAACATGTACTCATATGAGTATAAACGTATAGCTCGAGAGTATCACAAAGGAAATTTGTCTTATGCTTAATGACTCACAACAGTAGTGCCAAGTGATTTGATGCCAACACACTTAATTCTCATGCCTATTTTTACCCAAGTTTCATGCCCTTGACATCGATCCTCCTAATTCATTCATCTTTCTCATTTCACTTAATTCTTATTATTCGTCCATTTCACCTATTTAAGACATCTCTAATTCTAGCCTTCAACGACTTGCAAGCCTTACTCAAACATAAGACAAAAACAATGACTCATTCTATTATCTAAGTTCTCATACAGTGTTCAACTAAACTCCCTAGGGAGGTGACTTTTGTGCTAGGGGTCAAAAAGACTATTCTTGGATCTCATGTTCCTAAGAACCTCAAACGATATGTTTTAAACATATTCTTGCTAATTACGACTATCAATTCAAAACTTCACTTGCTTACTTTGACATTTTTAGTCACTAAAAAGGTCTTTCAATGTATCCCTACTAGGATACGAAACTTATGCCACAAATTTTTTTTTTACTTTGCTTGCAATCTCTTCATCTTTATTGATTTCACACACTCCTTATTTCATTCACGATGTATCATTCTTCTCATTCGAACTCGAAATTCAGATCTGCTTTCAATCTCTTAATAAGGTTCAAAATCTCATAATCCTCAATTTGGGCTATACTTGGCCCCACATGTTAAACTTTCTTTCACTCTAGTTTTGGTGATCATAAAATCAAAGTTACACTTAACATATCTGAATATAACACTTAGCCTTACTTGGAAAATCTCACTTGTACAATTATAGTCTTTTGGTAATTATGTCAATCTCCTGGGTCTTATATTTAATTCTCCCAATTCAGTGATTGTCTCATACTTGTTCGATCTGTACTTGCATATGTATATCTAAGATGTCTCTGTGCATATACTGTCTCCAAAACTTTCAAAACAATCATATCAATTCGTAAGACTTCAGTTGTCTCCATACATATGAAATCACTTTGCTACACTGCATTGGATTTTAGCCAAATGTCTTACACAACATCGATGCATTTCATAAAATCTTCAAATCTATATGTAATATATGATATAGTCCACATTAGCATAATTCTTTCAAAATTCTCTTTACTTACATTACTAATACGCTTTACACATTTTTCTTCATGTATTCAAACGATTTTCTCCATTCCTTGAATATCCTTAATACATCATCAAATCTCTCTTGATTAGCCCTCGTGATTTCCTTAAACAATCGCTTCCTCAACGAGGTACATTGTCTCACTTTCTTTTCCATTTCCCCTATTAACTTCCTTCCGCAAATGATTTTCTCTATTTCTTGCATTTCATCAATCCTCACTTGGACTCACTATCATGTTTGCTCATCCATACCAATTTCTCCACCCATTGCAATCTATTTGCAAATTTAACTTTGGTGATTTTAATACATTCCTCAAGTCGATTAGTTCCTCCCAAACATATTTTCACATAACACGTGCTTATATATTCCTCATACTAGCAATCCATGTCTTCTTAAATTCAGAAATCCACTTATGTGATCCTTTACATCAACCTCGATACATACTTTGAATCATTATATTTCCTTCTCAATCAGTTCTTTCATCGATCACTCTTAATATAAGCTTATATAATTTGCTTATTCTAACTTAATAAAATTACGATGAAAGGGGTTTCTTGCTACCATTATCTATGCTATTTATGCAATCTTGATCAAAACCTATTATCCTCCTTATCAACTATTCTTAATACCTTGGGAAGACCCGCTTCTATCATCCTCATAAGGTCATAAGGTTCAAGTCACTCAAAACTCAATGGAGTAAAGAACATACTTCATTGTCGATATGCTTGGGGGCATCATCAAATTCAACCCATTTTGTTCACTTTCTTATCTCCACCAATTCCTAACTTGTCTCTTACATGATTGATATTTTGATCTTCATTAATCCTAGAAAATATTCTTCTATTGATCCTTTGACTTTATTTCTCATTGCAAGATCGTCAACAATTTTCCATCAATCTTCGCTGATCATTGTGAACACTTTCACGTGTCACCTGCATTTCCTTAGGCTCTAAACTATGGGAACTATGACTAACAAATATTTAATGAGTCATAGGGGTTTTATATATCTATCCTATACTCACTTGTGTATGATGATAGATCATCATATAACTACTCACAATAGCTATCAATTTAACCGTCCTGGACTTGTACGAAACATTACTATCATTCATCACATCTTCCCATTTCTTCCCATTACATTTTTACATATATTGATATTAACCATTTGTTCGAACTTATAGATGAAAAATCATCACACAATTCACATATCAAACATGTAGCAACTTCTCAATGCATTCAAGGCACAATTTATGCAACAATCATGATGCAATTTAAATTATTCATAAAGAATCGTCCAGAATAATTGAAAAGATTTCTTAGATCATTCGAAAACCATAAACTTGACAAGTCATAAATCATTTGGAAAACAATAACTTATAAACATGCTTATTTTCTTAATTTTCTTGAAAATACATTAAGGGCTTATTACTTAAATTATAAACATGAAAACCCACTTAGGTTCCGGTTTCATCTTCGGAAGACCATATGCATCTCTGTTTTCAAAACACTTTACTTGTTCACTTCAAGCTCAACATTTCCACTCACATCCTCGATTTCCCCAAACAAGTCATGATCATACATTTTCATCGAAATCACATTCGAAGGTATACCATCATAATGCCACACACTGCATCCCCCACTAGAAATACATTGAATCATTACCTATCATCTTTGACCATGTACTATTTCTCATTTCCATGTATCCATAGCTTTTCATTTTCTAATATCATGAAACAATATCACCTTGCGCACTAATTCAATCGGCCTAAACCCTTAACAGTTACTTATGTGTGTAACTTATACACCCACGCCCATGCAAGATCTCAATTCCGGCGCTCTGATACCACAGATGCCAGGCCCCGACCCGGAGACCGGACCCCAACTGTTGGATCCAAGACCCAACTACATGGAACTTACACTTATCACATTTGCTTTGATATCACAGATGTCAGACCCCGCTCCCGGAGCCTAACTTTCGTAGTCCTGAAACCTTATGCTTATAACCTTGCAGAATTCTTAACTGTAACTCCACCTTCGAGGCGAGTGCACACTACTTAAACATCACAAATACATATTGACTTGTTCATATCAAATATAGCTTGAAGCCTCACGCTCGTATAGAGGCAAGAATCACCTTGATCGGAGTTATATAACTCAAGATACATTCCATAAATCTAAAGGAGTTCATATCCGAAACCTGCTCTCTTAACTGACCTCTCACTTGATTTAATGAAAACTTCCTCAATTTCACTCCAATTTATACTAATTTTTGTAACAAGAATGGTACATGTCTTATAAATCCAATGGTTCAAACCTCACCTCAATTGAAGGCCGGATGAGGGAATTATGCCCAAAAGAGCAGACCATGTTCACTTCTAAAACCCAAATGAAACTCTTTTGGCGCAATTCTCATAAATTTTAATCTAGAGGTCGGATTGTGTTCGTTCTTTCATCATTTGAAAGTAGACATCTAGATCTACAACTCTCATGAAGACTACAAAACGCGATTCGGTCTCTAACTATGCCCAAAACACTTGACTAACAACTCGACTTATGTTGGATGATCACTCATAACTCGAGTTATTGCTGACAATTCGACTTGTCGAGACAAATAAGTCGACTTATCACTAACAAGTCGACTTATCGAGACAAATAACTCAAGTTATGCTTCACAAGTCGACTTATGGGACCAATAACTCGACTTATGTGAACCAATAACTCGAGTTCTGTCTATTCTGACTCGATTCTAACCCTCTACACTCTCTCTTGACTTATCCCAAACACCATGAACACTCCAATCCTTTCTAGACCTACCCATTTCTATGCCAAACTCATTCATTCAATAATTTGACACCTCCTCTCATGTCAAACACCTAGTTTGACTTAGAAAAAGACTCAAGTTCAACTTCAATGATCCTGCATTCACTCATGCAAAGCTCATTAACCATCATTCAAAACATTCTTACTTCTACATAAGATTCATCAATCACAACTCTATACACATCTTTACTTGAACTAAACATGTATTTCTACCCACATGGAGTTTAAAGCCATTCGACACAACTTTAAAAGCCACACTTGACATGTTATTAATCTGTCTTGAGAAACCATGATAAAACGTCATTTATGCATTTCATTCACATCAAAACAAATGTTTTACAATGCCTTAGTAGGCATTTCAAGCCTATTACATTTCAATCAAAATACATCTTGCCAAAATACATCTGTTTTCTCAAAATGCAACCTAAAGCATTGATTTCTAGAAAGATCATTTCAAATACAAGACCAAAAGAAAATCTTGGAGTAATGCCTTTAAGCTCGCATCCTCGGGATCCCGCCATTTCTCGGAGAATTTGAGGGGGTGAGTTTTAAACATCCGGTAACACATTTATATTTATATAACAAGCATGTCCATTTAATTATTCATACTTTTAGCAATCTTTCAATGAAGTCATGATAGATACATCATGCAATTTTCATCAATACATAAACATAATTTCTCACAATTCAATCATTCATAATTCTTGCACTTTCATGTTATCACATATGAAACACATCAAATGGCTCGGTAAGTCCATATTCTCGCAACCATATAGTCTCATTTAATGAGGTTATATGGGCAAATCTTGAGGAGTCCAAAATAATGGATCATCCTATGCCACAATCGGGCAGCCGGGGCGAAGGCTTTCATGGTCGACGTGCACGTGATTTCGGTTCTTGGGACTATACCTTACCCACATAACACAACAATCATGATCATACAAGAAAATTGGACCGTTTCTTGTCCAATTTTCCATTCCTTTAGAAATCATCTTTTCATACATCATTCATGCTTTTCATCATATTCATTTAACAAGTTTCTCCAAAATAACTTCATTCGCCATCATATAATGTACATCTATAAGCATCATAATTTCATACTCATTTAGGCTATTTCATTCAATACTAGCTCAACCATCATCAAATCATCAACATGTATCATTTTCATTTACACAAAACTCATGATTAATGATATCTAACCACTACTATCACAAGCATTTAATACAATCATCAAGTAATCAAAACTCATTAATGTCATGCATTAATTTACATTTATAGCTTATATACATAAAGATAAATATGAAACCCACCTTCAACTTGCTAAATCCTTGCTAAAAGGAGCTCTTCCTCTTTCTCTTCTCTTTCTTCTTGTCCTTCTTCATTAAAACCGAAACCCATGTCAATATAGCTTCAATTGAAAACTACATGACTTCTTTCATGAAATCAACTTGGAAATCACTATACCCATTCCATTTTTAGTCTTTCTAACCAAAAACCCAACTAAAATCTCAACCTTAAACAAGAAGCTTACCTTGAATCTTCAACAACACCAAGAGTTTCTTGGTTCAAGATGAAGCTCTAGCCTTCCTCTCCACTTTTAATTCTTGGACTTTCTTCAAAAACCCACTCAAACTCTTAGAAATCACAAACCTAACCAAGCTTTTCTTCTTTTCTTCTTCTTTTCCCTCCACCGCCGAAACTCACTCTCTTCTCTCCCTCTATTTTCGTTTTCTCCTTCTTTCTCCACTAACTTACTCCTTTCTTTCTCTTTTTAACTCCTTACTCACTTAAGCCCAAAGCCCATCTACTCCTCTTCTTCTTCTTCCTTCTTATTTCCTACATCCTCCTTAAACTTACTCAAGCCCACTTATCTTTAAGCCCACTTCATTTCCTCCTCTTTTCTTCTTTTACTTCCCTACTACATTAAAGCCCATTTCATATATATCCTCTCTTCTTTTTATTTCATTTGGACCCAAAGCCCCATTTAACACATTAAATTACCTCTAATTCATTTAAACCAACTAACACATTTAATACTTGCTATCTAACTCATTTAATCACATTTATTCATTACCTAACTCATTTAATGTCATATGCTAATTCATGCTAACTTTATTAAATACTAAATTAATTCACCCCATTAATCTAATCATGCTTGATTTGTCATAAAAAAATTTTTTCTGGGGGTAACAGCAGTTGTTTGATTTTCTAAGTTTACCGCCAATGTTGATGATGATTTTGGAGAGTTAGGTGTGGATTATGATGGGTTAACTGTAGCGCCCCCTTACCGTAGGGCACACACCGGGACGCCCGTGGGCCGTTTCGATGCATAACCCACGATAAGGGCACACTTCCAGGAAACCCAACTATAATCCACATGGCATCAATATAAAAATCACTAATCTTTGAAACCAAAATACTTTCTCATTACTTTCCATTGAGACCATAAATACACAATTCTGTCATTGTCCACGATCAGTACAAAACTCAAAAGAACTAAAACAAACTCCTCACTAGGTCATCTCCAAAAGTCCCAACTGACCCACCTTTGTTCCATACTTCTCTTGCCAACACGCTCTACAAGGAAGGAAAAGTCTCTCTCTCACTGGAGCTAGGAGTCTACTATCTCTGTCCTGAAAAATATTTGCAATGTTGGGTGAGTTTGTTAACTCAGCGAGAAACCATCATCGATGGTTCACTCAACTCATGCATATACCACCAATTCACAGAATATCACATAGTAACACATTCGGAAATATCACATGCGTTATCATTTCACAAATATAAGGCGTTTCGCCTTTCACACAGTCCACATTTAATCATTCATATATGCAATGCACATGTGACACTTTCCATTTTATTACGGTGTTGTGACCATGCGCCTGATCTGTCCCAAAAATGGTCTCATTAACAGTGAGCCTGTGGCTTTGAATTACGGTGGGCTTGAAGCCCTGATACGGTGAGCCTGTGGCTCTGAATTACGTTGGGCTCGAGGTCCTGTTGCGTTGAGCTTTAAGCTCTGAAATACGGTGGCTACTCCGGTCATAACTGTCATTATCTGAACATGCCTTTATGCATGAATGCATATATCTCAAATCGCATTAAAACCAAGTAATTACAATTCACACACAAATGACACCTATGGTCCGAAATCAATCAAAATCAAACAGATAAACCCTCCATTATCTCCACATGGCATAAGCACATAATTTTAAACACACAAAGATTAAGGAACCAACTAGGTTACTCACCTCTAAACTTCCGAGATAATGTTGGGAAGTCTCAGCCACGTCGTAAGATCGACGCTCCACTTGTGCCTCTAAAATAATCAGAATACACAAACATTACCAATAGCACAATCACAATAGTCAATAATGCCCATGCAGCGAATGAATTGCATACTATACATGTTCATGACATTCCCGACACTATTCCCAAAACTCTCCATCTCAACTCTTTTTCTCTAAAAGATAGAAATTCCTAGACACCATAACTCATTTAACTAAGTTCAGAACTCCCAAAAGTCGAACTCCAAGACATAGGGACTATCTTTATATCGAAATCATATTCACTATTCAATTGCCATCCGATTTTCAGAACTTTCGAAATTGATTCAGAAATTCCATTCTTATAAATTGCAGTTCTTAGTTTCTAAATTGCAACCCCAGAAAACCCAGATTTCCTCCTTCTGTCAAATTTTAATCCAACTATTCTCCTTCAAACACTCCCAAAACAACTTAATACACTCAAAACAACTAATCCCTAAACTCAATTCCATCAAATAACCATTATCCCTCAATTACCAAAACAAAACAAGATAAAATCATCAACTCATATCATCCAAAACTTATACATTTCTCATTCATCAAATACTCTAATCAATCCTCAATATATTTCAATTAATCCACAAACTAAACTATCCAAAGAAAAAAGAGTAAGAACTTACTTGATAAATCTTCAAACCTTCAAAACCACTTCAATCACCTAACACAAACACACCCACGATAGTCACCCAAACCCATACTCATCATCATCTTCTCCGACACAAAGCTTAAGGGATAGGTTATAAGTGAAGAAGGAAGCAATTAAGCAAGAAAATGGAAACAAAGAGCAAAGATGGTGACCCACGAAGAAGAAGAGAAGAAGATAAAGAGGAAAGCAAATTTCTTTTTTCATTCAAAAGAAGCAAGCATCGTGGGAGCAAATTCAAAGGAGCAAGGGTTTTAAACCCAAAACAATTTAAAAGCTTAAGGCTTGTTTGGCAAAACTCTTGCCACATGGCCGGTCCATAAAGCCTAAATCCAATTTCTTATTCTATTCTCTCCTAAATTTGCAATGGCTCTAAACAATAAATCCTAAAATCATGACTCTAATTTTCCCGTGCCATTTGCCAATCAATCTCGGAACCGGAATCCAATTTATCAGCCATTAGGTCATCTTTTTCAGTACTGACATGTTACTCTGAAAATTCCAGAAAAATTCCTAAAAATCCTCAAAAATATGAAACACATGATCATATACTCCAATTCCATTTTCCAAACCCCTAGAACTCATTTTTCACTCCAATTCAATATTCAAAGCACAATCTACACAAAAATCACAAAATTTCCAATTTGCACAATTATACCGGGAATATGTCATACATGCATGTACCTGCATAAGCTAGTGCAACAACTTCCAATTA